>JAZHYW010022592.1:0-148796 GCA_037355805.1 Ixodes ricinus
GCGTTTGAGTGCGTCACCGAAAGCGAAAGCGAGCTCACTGGCACATCTGTGCTTACTGTACGAAGCGTGGAATCCAATTCAAGGAATCATCTTGGCAGGTGATATAAGCAGCAGGGATGTCCTGGTTTTCTGGCCGCCGCACCGCAGTCAAACGCAATCACACGCAACCGTCTGGAAACCGGTGCTTGTGGGCCTCCGCCTACTGGGTCCGAGCGGATCGAAGGACCTGTGTGACGCGGTGTATTCTTTTCTTTGGCAGTTGATTGGTCCAGGAGGTTGAGAAACGCGATGACGGGGCGATTTTGAGACACGGTTTGAATCGATGGCCCGTTGCAATTTTTTTCTTCGTGTTTATCTTGTTGTGCAATGGCATTACCTTAAAGGGGCCCTCCAATGATTTTTTTAACTGGTGTGAAATTTTGCACTGAAACGGACCTCCTCGAACGTAGGAACAAGGAGGAAAAACAAATTTCCTGAAATTCTAATTATTCTGAGAGTTGCACACAAATTAAAATGCGAAGAAGCGGCAAGAAATTTTTGCTCCGAGGACGCAGTTTGAAAAATTCAGTGATTTGAGGGTTAGAGCGAAGCGTCTGGCCGATTGGCTACGAGTTAGGCTCAGGGCTGCCGCGCCGAGGACGTGCACACTCCGAACACGATCGGCTTTCCCATCCAGTGCGGTGGGATGAAAGCAGCAATGGCAAGGAGGGGGGGGGGGGGGAGGGGGAAATGGCCGTCAATATTTCGGCGCGTGTCATGGTCGTCGGAATGTCGGGTTTGATTGGGTGGGGTGCGACCGTAGGCTTCGGCATTTACGCTGCGGCGTCGGTAGTAGCGGATGATATGACCTGGGGCTTGACAGTTGAACTCATACTGGACGCTGAACGTTCTTTGCGCCATGCCTTCGTCCGCCGGGGTGATACGCGTAGTGGGGATGAAATGGATGCGCTGTGAGGAGTTTGTAGAGCGCAAATGCGTGGTGAGGAGTGCTGTAGAGAGCAGATGGGTGGTGAGAAAGTCGGTGGTACCACACTCTAAAAAATCCGTGCGTCTATTTTCCGCACAACACTGGAGAGCCAATCACCGCGACTTACGGAGGCACCTCAGCGAATGACGATGTCGAAACACATGTTTAGACGAAAAAACGCAGTCTGAGTTGTGATATCGAGCAATGCAAAACGTCACACTTGCATAGCTTAATGTCCCAACTCAGACTGCGTTTTTTGGCCTAAACATATGCTTCGGCATCGTCACTCGCTGAGCTGTCTCCGTAAGTTGCGCTGATTGGTTCTCCGAGTGTTGTGCGGGAAAGTAGACGCACGGGCTTTTTTAGAGTGCGCATGTATGTAAAATGCGGCAAAGAAATAGGACCAAAGGCCGCGCGAAGTTCGTTTTTGGTTACCTGTTCAATCTTGGGCGCCTCGGGTTGCGAGAGTAAAGAATCGTCTCAGAGACGCAGTGACCCCTAGAAGTCGCGTAGTTCGTCTCGAATTATTTGCCTAATGAGATTGGGAAGGTTGGTGTCGGCAGTTGTAGTTGAAACTTCAGGGAGCCGTTCAAATCCGATCTTGGAGATCCTACCATTTTGAAAGTTTTATAATGCTTGCATTGTACAATGAGCTGCTGCACGGTCTGGGGTGACCTGAATGCGACGATGGAAAATAGCTCTTGGGATAATCTTTTGAAGAGGTGCTTGATTTTCTCGTCCTCAGGTGCGGGAGTCTTACGCTTAGTAAAGTAATGCCAAGGTTAAAAATTCACTCACAGCATTAAGTTATAAGAATTAATTTTAATACGAGTTCAGTGATAAATGCAGTGACTGGCCAGGCAAAGATTCTGGGTCTGTGGATAGCTTTTCCGCAGAGTTTCAGCAATGTACCAGTCTTAATTTAATGATTTGTGCGCGCAAGCAGCTGGTGTGCAAAAATTTACAACATGCAAGGGGTGGAGTTTGACATAGTATAAAATATGGTGCAAGTGCTCACTTCGCACGCTCATGGGCGTACCGACAGAGAGGGCAAGGGGGCACTTGCCCCGCCCCCCCCCAGTTCTCAGAGGGGAGGCAAGGCATGTGTTTTGCCACCCCCCCCCCACTGAAACAGCTGCCACTGGGCAGGGCTAACACCGGCCGGCGGCGCCCAAGGAATACCAAGAGCACCGCCCCCCCCCCCCCCATCCCCGCCCCGGGGAGGGAGGTCTGGCTTGCCCCCCCCCCCCCCCCCAAAAAAAAAAAAACAAGTTGGTACGCCACTGCGCACGCTGATTAACACTTAAACAGCGCTACATTTTACGCTAACGTTGAGTGTATCGAAAGTTAAGAGTGCATCGAAAGCTAAAGCATGTACACATTGTTCGAGGTGGGATTTGTCGTCGCTCCTCCGAAGGCCCCAGGGATCATGCCGACGTCCATTCTCCCATCGCGGAGCTCTCGTTGTCCGAAGTGGTGGCGGGAGAAAGTAACAGCACGGAAAAACTAGTTTATTTACATGGGTATGAGTAGTAGCCAACGTTACTAAAACCCTCAGTTGGGAAACCTTGAAACCTGGGCCGCTGGCGTCCACCAAGACCGAGCTAAATACGATAACAGCGCCACCCTTTAGCGACGAGTTGAAACATGAAAGTTGCTTTACATAGCTACTGCGAGATGGCCCTGCGAGATGGCGCCACCAGCCCTTGCCCAACTCGACGTGCAGCCGTGCAGTTCCCGGAGTGGACGCTGCGGGAGAAATGGCGGCGTTGCGATCGCCATTAGCTCGGTTCTCGAGTACGGATCGGAGCCACTTTTTTAAAGCATGCTCTATGGCACTTTCCCAACTGAGTGGTTCTAGTAACGTTGGTAGTAGCGTAACGGCAAATGGAGCACACATAATGGGCAACGACAGCGTCTTATGTGTATAATAAAAGCAGGATTCTGGAGCTGCCGTGTCGTTGGTCAGTTAGGCCTGCATTCCGAAGCTGGCCTTGACGTCAGCAACCTCCTCTCGGCGTCGATGCTCGGTCGTTTTTCTTCTCCGAATCGGAGGCGTCTACTATAGGGGATTGTCTTACATGCCAGAGACGCAGACACAACAGACTGCACATCCGTTCAGGATCGGATATTCTCTGGCGTTCTCATGGAATGCAGGCGCCACTGTGAAAGGCAGACGCCGTAGACGCCGTAGACAGAACACAACGTCTGTACCCGTACTTTTGAACCGAGGCCTGAGGGAAACGCCCCTTCGGTTTCAGCCCACTCAGACAGATCGAACGTGCCAAAAGAGTTCGGATCGCACGCCAACCGTCTCGACGTTCGCTTGGTCGTCGTCCACACACGAATGCGAGGTCGATCTCAACAACGCATGCAGCTCAGGCCGTAATGTTTGAATGTTCATAGTACTTTATTACCTTTAAATTTGGTCATCATTGCTTATAACAGAAAGAAGGAAATATTCCAACTCTGGGTTGATAGAAAAACTCCACCTTCTGACAGCTACCAATCATTGCGGCGCAGAATACGAGTGTATTTACTGCATGCCAAGCAGTGGCGTCACGAGGGTCAGCGGCACCCGGGGCGCTAGCCCGACGCGACCCCCCCCCCCCCCCCCCGCTCTCGTGGCCCGCCGCGACACCCCCCCTGAGCGCTGCACCCGGGCCGGTCCGCCCCCCCCCCCCGCCCCCCCCCCCTTTGTGACGCCACTCATGCCAATGAAATGGCGTAGCCAGGGGCACCGTGGCCAGGGGGGAGGCTTATGGGGCTTCAGCACCCCCCCCCCCCCCAAAATTCAGCAGACTTTACAGTATACACATGCATTTTGACCCCCCCCCCCTCAAAAAAGTTCCTAAAAGATTCCCGAATACACCACTGTGCCAAGGGTCGCGTGCTGACAGAAAGTTTTTTCCACGTGATTTCATAGAATCGCAGTTGTTTCCGACAAACAACCTTGTTTACCCTCGCAAGCGACCACAAGTGAAGTTTAGAATAATCTGTCTTTATTGTGGCACACGTGGCAAGTAGCATAGCTTTTTTTTGCAATCCGCGAAATAGTCTGCCTGTTGTACACAAAAGAGCACGAGCTGAATCGCAGTGGGAAACGAAAACATTAATAATAAACAAGCGTGTAGTCACGTGAAAATTGAGGGCATTGCACATATGCAGAAGGTAAGCTTTTGTTTCACCAAATGCATTACCAGTAAGGTGATTTGGTTTTATCGTGTGAGCTGAAGCGGAACTTACAAGCGCGAGCATGCTGCCCTGAACTACTCTTCTCCAGTGAACAAGCGGACCGTTTCAAAGAATGAAGCCCGCTTTCATAGCTTTTGGTGCACTCAAAACATTTTAAAAGACAATTACAATAAATTATATTCTTCCATTTTTGTTATTATTTGCGCCTGTCTTTTGTTTTTTTAATGGGGGGGGGAGGTTTGCGTTAACGTGGCATATATTTTAGATATATATCATTTTTCCAGAAGTCTGACAACTCTACTCTGTTTAATCATAAATAAGAGCCGCATAATCAAAGATGTGGAGAAAACAAAGAAGCGCGAACAAGCAGAACGTTACATTCAAATTGCAATGTCATGGCGCATTCAAAATTAGTCGTCAGTTTTTTTTTTTTTAGACAGCAAGAGTTTCGTACGGCGACATTGTTACCCTTTGTAGATTATAAATTTAGCCAGTGCAGTACAACTGTTAGCTCGGGGTCTTTAATGTGTATCACGCAGTAGTGATACACGATCGCACACTGGTACGATGCAGATGGGCGATTGATCATTGAACCCAGGGTCCCTGCAGGTTCTGCAGCGTGAGCTCTGTGCTTTGAACGGAACTTGCGCTCACGCATTCCTCACGTGCTCTGATCTGCGGTACGCCAGCAGACTCTGCCAACGATCCTCCACCACACGTGGTTTAGCCTAGAGCCACTAAATGAGCTACACAGAGTATCGGCACTCTTTTCCCCGATATTGTTGAGGGCGCCGCCATCTTACAAAGCAGACGCAACTGCCGATTGTCACGATTCAAAAGTGCGACTTCCTCAGCCATTAGTTTTCGGTGTTAGGAAGCTCATGTAATACATTGCTTTGCTTTGTCGCGAACTGTGTCGCGAACATTTGTGCGAGGCGGAAAAGCGTTTTCTGTGATTTCAGATAAATCTTCAGATAACTGAAAACCATGATTTTAAGCAGCAAGATGGGTAAGTGTCATTAATTATTTAGTGGCTTTAGTTAAGCCCGACCGCACAGGCACAGGAAGAGAACGAACTCCATGACCTCTCAGATTTTGCCTCCATCAGATTGCGGGCACTTGGGCCGGTATTCAAACCGGATAAATAGGGATTCATAGGCCAGCGCAATGGCTCTGAGCAACTGGAACGTTTTAAAATGTCATATTTTGTTTTAATATATTTGCCACTTGAAAGCCACCAAGGTGGTTGTGAAACAAAATTTAGTCGAACCCTTACAGCAAGCGTGTATAGTTCGAGTGCAGAAATGATTTCTGCAATTAATAAAAAGCATTCACTTGTTTTTGCATACGTGGCGGAATCCCAACTGGCGGAATCCCTTTCATGGCGCCCATTTCATTTGAATCGCGTCAGGCATGCGTACCG
The DNA here is from genome assembly GCA_037355805.1 of Ixodes ricinus. Classification (NCBI taxonomy): domain Eukaryota; kingdom Metazoa; phylum Arthropoda; class Arachnida; order Ixodida; family Ixodidae; genus Ixodes; species Ixodes ricinus. The sequence continues at coordinate 5,586 of JAZHYW010022592.1, forward strand.
ACGCACAGTAGAACGCGCACAATAGCAGCTAGTGCACCTTTAGTGCACCCGCTGCATCGCGCTTATCGTTCTGACATCATCGCGCTTGACCTCGCGGTTACGCTCTGACGCCGACGCCGACGCCGCTCAAGCCGGAAACGGTCCGCCTAAGAGCTGCGCTCTAAAAGGAGAGGGGAAGGAGAGAGTGCAGCGGGTGGGCGGACGCCTGGCTGCTAGGCCGCAAGGGAGTCAGATGTGTGCTTGCAGTCCCGCTTCGAACACGAAATCGAGGAGGATCCACAGCACACGCTCGAGTCCATCCTCCGTTCCTGGAGGATGCACGTCCAGCCCTCGAGCTGGATGCGCTGTTGGTTGCGCCTCCATTCGCCCCTCAAGTCAGCCGATTTCGGCAACTTGGCGAGTTACAAAGTTTGCCGGGCCGTTTAAGAAACATTTAGACAGAACTAGGTCGTAATACTTGATGTGTGGTCTTCTTAGGTGATACTGAAGAGGACTGCATTGTTTTTGTCTCAAAAACAATAATGAAGCGGAGTTGCCCTTTAAACTGAAACAAACCATAGGAGGTGGTGCTCTCTATATCTATCTATCTCCATGTCCACTTTTGCTAACACCGTCAGTTACTCCTTAATTGGGGCATTCGGAAACGGTGGCGATTCGTGTTCGCTTAAACTATTTACAGCGACCTTTACTTTCGAACTCCTAGAGACGCATAAAAGGCATTATGGGGAATATGCGTGTCACGTGACGGATATTTTTCCGCTGAATTTAGCGGGGAAACTGAATGGTTGTATAGGTCACGTGACGTCGATTTCCCCGCTAAATTTAGCGGGGAAACTGGACTGGTGTCTAGGTCACAAGACGTCAATTTTCCCGCTAAACTTAGGAATAATTGAATAGGTTGTATAGGTCGAAAGACGTGAATTTTCCCGCTAAATTTAGCGGGGTAAATGAATTGACGGACGGACGGACAGTCAAACTTCTGGGATTGGGGATAGCGTTAAAAAGCACCAGATGCTTTAACCCTGGCGTCTTTCCCGGTGAATTTCCTGGCTCTTCAGTTGCTCCTCGGTAAGCAAATAGAAACTGCAGACGTTCTACAGATGCCGTGCTGCGTTCCGGAATGGACAGTGTGACCGGCTCGACACGGGGCTTGTTTCGGCTGAAGTCTACATATACCCTCCAGTGTTTGCGTGAGCAGGATGGCGACTTTGGACAAGAAAGGTCCCGGGCGACACCGGCCGCTTGCAAACGAGGGTGCTTGAATTCGGCTTTCAGAAAAGGAACCAATTTCCTTTCCTCGCAGAGAAGCAGTGTCCAACAAAAAAAAAACCATCTTTCCAGCAAAAAAAAGAGCTTGGGTAAACAACAAAAAGAAAATGGTCAGATATATCCACACGTATTCACCCAAGTACAAAAGGACTCTCGCTTCGATAAACCAAATGAGAAGTGAAAGCCTCTCGAAATTCGACTGAAAACGAACCCCGGATGCCCTCTTTTTGTTTGTTTTTCAACCTTCCTTCCATTCTTCCCCCCCCTTTTTTTTATGGTTTTTGGAGACATGGCAAAGAGGTAAGTCAACAATGGGCTATAGGCTGAAAATGGACCCCGCCTTGCTCTGGTATTCCTTTCTCTTGAACTTTAAACTTTATCGTTTGTTTCTTGGTGAGAAAAAAAAAAAAAAATCTGCGCTTCCTTGTGCCTCGCAAATGAACTGCGGCGGCGGCGGCCGAGACGCTGCGCACAATCGTGCGCACAGTTAGTGGAGTCCGCTTACATTAGCGGGCCGGGTGTTTGTGTGACACTGTAACGTCATGTTACGCCATGACGTCACATGGCACTGCAACGTCACGCGACGCCAGGACAACACGTGACAGTAAATGCCCGCTAAATTTTAGCGGAAAATTTCTCGCGCCAAATTTAGCGGGCCACGAAGTGCACAACACACACATGGGGTCCTGTGCGAAACTTTCGCCAAAAACTGCTGTAAACGTAAAAATATAACTAGTGGTACTAGAAGAGCGAAAACGAAGATAAATTACGGGGATAAAAAGGGACGAAATAAAAAAGATCTGTGGGATCAGCCAAGCGTTTGGCATTCCGTTGGCTTTCGGGGGATTTCGCTCTGCGGTGTTTGAAAAGACCTCCAGGGCCGGCGTTAATAAATTTTACCTTTAAGTGGCTTTACGGTTCCGTGCCCTCAATCGATGAACTTAGGCGGGGACGGGAGGGGACGGGGGACCGCGCATAATAGAATCGCCGTATAAACGTCAATGAAGTAAAAAAAAAAAGGCAAAAACGTTACCTCCGCATTCTTTTGGGTAACTGCGCGACTCTGTAGCCGGGTGGACCACCGTCAGCCCAACGCATTTTTGAGGGAGCAAAGAGGCGTTAATAACGTGAACCGGCGTTATTGAATAGCCGTTGTTGAAAGGCAACGTAGTACACGTGAAACAATGTGCACGCAACGTTTTGCTGCAGAGGCCGACTACGGCGAGTTAAATTTTTTGAGTGTGTAGGGATTTTAGTGGAAGTTTTTGGCATAGCGTTAGCGTCATACCGTTAGCATTATCGCCATGACGGACCGGATGCGGAACGTGCCGCGTAGAAGACGCTTTGACCGACCGTCGTTCTGTACCGTCATGTCAAAACTAAAAGAGTCGGGAGTTTTAGTTTCGGGACAGCTTCAATAACGATGCAGGCGCAAAAACACCGGCCGTCTATCGGGTATTCTTATCGGAGTTACTGAAACGGTCTCCTAAAACTCTTTATGTTGTACAATCGAGAATTGAGAACATCGTTCGATAACTTCGACAACCATCCTCGATAACAATGGGAACTTTTAGCAAACTATTACTGCGTTCCGCGTAAAGAACTACTAAAGCTTTTGAAGCTATGCTTTAAGCGCGCACCCGGGTGATACCGTAACGGCGGGGCGCGCGCTTAGAAGCATTTGCTTCAAAGGCTCCGGTACAGTGCGCTACGTGGAACACAAAACGGTTTGCTAAAGTCCCCAACACTAGGGACTTTTAGCAAACCGTTACCGTAGTACCGTTACCGTGGGCCCGACTGCGCATGCACTACTCGTAGCGGCATCACGTGCCTGAAACGCGTTACCGTGGTCGCCTTTACCGTGATTAGGGATGTACTAGAACTGGAAGGTGTGCCGTTCGCATTGGCCTCTCCACAGGAGCTGGGTGCCGTGTGGCCCAGTTTTGCCGCAGGGGCCTTGGTTGGCGCTGCCAGTCACCGCGGGGCCAGAAGGCCGGTCGGGCAGCGTTTAGCGAAGATGGCTTGGGACGTGATGCTGCGAATATTTCTTGTTTTGCGTTGTGTGTGAAGCGATACAATAGTGTGTGGTTGCTATTGCTGTGCCGAAGAGACAAGGGGCTCACAACGATGTCAAACACGGCGAAGAGAAAAACGCAGCGGTGGTATTTTTGTGCCGGGGTGCAACGTGGTTGACAAGCAATAAGAAACATTACCTGTTTCGGACGCCCAGCGACGCCTCTTTGTTCGTGGAATGGGATCGTCAGATTCCAAGGGGGAAAAAACAAAACTGTTGGAGAGATAAGAGAAGAATTAAAAGAAAGTCTAAGAAGAATATGTGACCTGACATATGTCAAGAAAACAAATTTCCGCAGGTAGGACTGCTTTTCAATAAAGACAGTAGTGGAAGTTGTTAGATTTATCTTTCTAGCCTTGGTGTCTATTTTCATATGATGCATGCTCACTACGTAAAATCAATTCGGGCATTTCCTAGTCTATAAGCTTTGGCTGAGAACGCAGAAGTCAAGAAAAACTTCGTTTCATTAATTCATGCTGCACAAAAAAAAAAGAATATATATATATATTTACACCAGAAGAAAAAACTAGGTGTTTAAAGGACTGCAAAATGTACAACTGCCGAAAAAAATAATTAAAAGAGATTTAACACTAAAGTTGAGGGGAAAGCGTCGCATATCTTCACAATGCTGGTATGTAAGGTGAGACAGACGATTATTCTTCTGTAACAGCAAAACGAAAAAGAAAAAGAAGCGAGACTATGTAAGTAATTGACCACTCCCAAGTGACATCTGCGCATTGGATAGCATCTACCGCTGGCGCAAGTGACGCTTTTTCACAAGGTTGTAAGATAGGATGGAACCTATTCTTTCTCATAACCGAGCAGAGAAAAACAAACGAGAGAATGCGACCATTTTTACGCCGAATACGTCATCTCCACTGCGACCGCCGGAAGCCTCTGTCAACCGTCGGAAGGAGGCGCTCGGCCCCCATCACCTTCACCGGCGTGTGCACATGGCGACACTCTCACGGCCGCTGGACGGCACACCTCCCCATTCTATAGTACAGCCTACTACCCTAGCGTGATACTAAACAAAATTGTGGTGTGTGCATGTTTATACAGCCTAACAACGCAGCTGAAAATCTTGACCTAACGGTATTGAATGATGGATCCGCAACATTCTTGCGCGGTCCTACATATTCTAGTTGTTTAGACCTAACACTCTGCTCCCACAACTTATCTTCTGGAATGGATTGGCGCACAGATGTCGAGACAAGGGGAAGTGATCATTTTCCTATCCTCGTGTGTCAACCTAAACTTTCGCAGTCTCCTCAGAAACGTAAAACTCAACTAACAAATTGGAAAGTTTATCGACACTTAAATACTAAAACCATAAATACGATTGACTGCACACTTGAAAATTTTGTTACAAGCATTCGCACAAATATGGAACGCTCCACGCGGGTAATATCAGTTCCTCAGGGATGTATTGGAGTGGATGCCGAATATGAGAGGCTACGGGCTATACGACGAAGGGCTGAACGGAAATACAATCGAACAGGGCAAGTTGAGCACTACTTAGAGGCTCAACGAACGCATGCCCTCATGCGTCGACAACTAAAAAAGCTTGCCAAAAAACGTTGGCGCAGTAACTGCGATTCTCTTTCGCCTTTTACGTCAATACCCAAAGTCTGGAACATACTCCGAGCACTTAGAACTCCTGTCACTCAGATTCACCCATTCCGGGCTTTGGCATTACATCGGGGTATTTCGGTTGTCCTCGTTGCGGATGAGTTTTGCCAACTGCTCACGCGGCCGGGTGCTGCGACAGGTACTATAGAATTCACAACATCATGCAACGCAGTAAAACAAAAAATAGATGCACAATTTTGGTCAACTCATTCAGAGTTGGATCTCCCATTCACAATGCCCGAACTGGAGACTGCCTTACAAACAATTTCCGGTAAAAAAACAGCCCCAGGACCAGATGGCATAACATATGGAGCCCTTTCGAACTTGGGACCTAAAGCAACCACACTTCTTCTTCAACTATTTAACAACATATGGCAACAAGAACGTCTACCAGAGGACTGGAAACTAGCGAAAGTTGTCCCTCTTCTGAAACCAGGAAAATCGCCCATGTCACTGGAGTCATTCCGCCCCGTGAGTCTAACAAGCTGTATTGGTAAAGTTATGGAGAAATTAATTAACGAGCGATTGCAATGGTGGGTGGAAGAAAACAACGTACTTTCACCGCACCTAGCTGGCTTTAGAAGACGAAGATGCACAATGGATTGTATACTGAACCTAGTAACTCATGTAGAACACGAAAGAAGCCGGGGTAACGTTACCGTAGCCGTATTTCTCGACATCAAACGGGCTTTTGACACCGTTAATCATAGTCACGTTTTACATGGACTTCTTGAACTCGGTGTTCGCGGTCGCACCCTGCGTTGGATAGCAGACTTTCTCAATGAACGCAAGATTTTTGTAGACACAAACAGAGGCAAAAGCCAGGAACATACTCTTAGCAGTGGGGTTCCTCAGGGCAGCGTATTGAGCCCCACTCTCTTCAACGCGGTTATGAATCAGCTGTCACGTCTCCTTCCATCAGAGCTAGAGTATTCCATCTACGCAGACGACATATGCATCTGGGCGTCAGCACTCTCTATTGATACTGTCAAAACATCATTGCAGAATGGTCTGGACATTATTGTGTCATTCTTAAAAGAGCATGGAATGGACCTTTCTGCGACCAAATCGGCAGTTCTCCCGTTCACCTTAAAACGACTGAAAGACTTCAGACTCTCTGTAAACGGAGAACAACTAGAAATTGTCAAGACCCACCGATTTTTGGGTATAATTATAGACCGAACCCTTACGTGGAACACGCACGTGACTGAGATGGGACAAAAAGTTAATAGGATAATTAATGCCTTACGCTGCATTGCGGGAACCAAGTGGGGAGGCTCAACATCATCCCTCCTCCACCTGCACGTAGCGCTAGTACGTCAAACGCTAGCATATTCTATACCAGTGCTCCATGGCCTCTCGCGCACTTCCGAGACTCGTCTACATTACTTGTTGGCTCGTAGTCTAAGAGTTTGCCTGGGTGTGCCTCGCGCAACATCCGGTGTTCTAGTTTTTGCAGAGGCACGGGAGCCGCCAATCTCGGTCCTTCGAATACAAGAAACCTGCAGGCATTTTTTTCGATTAAAGACACAACATATCGACCATCCTATTTTTCATAACCTTATGAGCAGAACAGGCGCACGAGTACATAACGTTCTTTTAGAACATCAACGCCACCTACCACGTTACACTCAATGGGAAGTACCGGTCTCACCTGCTCCCTGGACGTTGACGATGCCTAAAGTTCAGACCACAATAAATGGAATGGAGAAGAAAAGCTCAGTGAGCAGTATGGTGGCGGCACAACTGGCTCTCTTCCATGTATACAATCAGTACCCCAGTTTCACTCAAGTGTACACAGACGGATCTACCGACGATCAAGGATCAGCTTCCGCATTTGTTATACCATCTTTAGACACACATCGTTCATTCCGGCTATCCCATCGATCATCCTCTACTGCAGCTGAGTTACATGCCATTCTGTCAGCCTTACAATATATTCGGCATGCAAGCATTATAAAAAAATGGGTAATATGCAGTGACTCGCAAGTGGCTCTCACATCCATACAATCAATGAACTATAAAAGTAACAACGGCGTATACATTTACAAAATTCTGAATGAAATGACGGCGGCAATGAAGGCAGGCCACGACATTGCACTTCAGTGGGTCCCAGGACACTGTGGCCTCACGGGCAATGAAGCGGCAGACTGCCTCGCCAAAAAGGCGCACTGGGATGGACAATATCAACGAGTCCCTCTTTCCCGTGGAGACACTCGGGAAATATTAAGGACAATGGTACGCACTAAGTGTAGTTCCACGTGGTTTGACGAACACTCTAAACGCTCCATTCTTTTTGAAATCGACCCTCAGATAAGATTCCGCGTACCCATTTCACTCCCACGCAGCATAGAAACATTACTACATAGGCTTCGTCTCAATGTTGCTTATACCGCTAATTTTTTATATCGCATCCATCGCGCAGAATCTCCAGAATGTGCATGTGGAGAGTCGGTCGAAGATGAAACTCATCTCCTACTAGAATGCTCGAGATTCGCAAAGTGTCGAAAAGAGCTCAATTTACGGCTCATGGTACTTGACGACCGCCCCTTGTCACTAAAGAAGCTGCTAGGACCTTGGCCTACGCCAGTTCTACAAAAGAGGGCTCTGTTTGCCTTACGCGATTTCATCTTGGAAACCAAAATAGCGGACAGTTATTGAGAGTTATACATCTGCAACAAGAACAACAGAAACGCAACACCAAAGTGGAAACATCATGATATGATAAATTTACATTGCATACATACTTCAACTGTGAAATTCTGTATATAATACTCATATACCTTAATTGTATATTATCGCGCTAAATTGAGCTTTTAATGTGAAAAGTATTTGAATATTTTAATGTGCATACCGCCCCCTTTAGTGTATATTGTACAGTATACCACGAACGTTTGAGTGTAGGAATTATATGTAAATAGCCTGATAAATCATTGCACCCTGATGTAAATAGTGTGCTTTCATAACGTGGAGTGTAGAGCAGGGTGTTCTGTGCAGTGTTTGTTTTATGTGACAACTGTGAACTCAACTGTGAACTCTCAAGGAAACGGACCCTAATCACTCAAGTTCAAAGGAGTAGCCGGCGCTGCTATAGCAGCAGCCAATGTCTCCTTTTTATTTTTTATCAGTTATTAAAGAAAAAGAAAAGTCTGCCTCAACGGGCGACTTGTCTCCCAGCTGTAGATGCATGAGCCGTTTAGCTATACCCTGTTTCATACTTAGCAGTGCAACGCTGTCAAAGCTACTGGCGCGAGCCTGGGAAGCTTGATCTCGTTGATCATTTGCACGCGCTCTCGCGCAAACAAAACCATAGAGTGAAGCCTCGCGCTCGCGCCAGTGACTTTGACAGCGTTGCACGTGACGCTAAGTATGAAACAGAGTATAGTGCGGTACAACCATAAGCCTGTCTGTCTATGCTGGAAAAAGTCGGTGGAGAAACTGCATCGGGACGTCGCCGGTGGGAGGAGCCCAATCTCCATCGCCAACAAACTACATCGGAAGAGAACTGCACCGTGACGTGTCCGGTGACGTCGCCAAACAGTGGCGATTGAGTTTAGAGCTACATCGGTTTTTCTGCGTTATCCCTACAGGGAACTTCGGAGAATCGCCGAGTGGGCTATCGCACACCAGACTCCGGAGCACGTGCAGCGAAAGCTCGCGCTGCAGAACCCAGCGATCCGGAGCATCGTACCGGCGTGTTGTCGCTTATCACTACTGCGTGACGCACTTAAAGACCCCGGAGCTGGTAGTCGTACCGCACTGGCTAAATTGCTTATCTACAGTGGGTAACAATGTCGCCATGTTCAGGCAGACTAACCTCCGGCTGTATAAACAACTAACGACAAATTTTGCTTTTTGACCTTGTTTGACTGCGTCAGTGCAACTTCTCTCATGCTGCACGAGAAGAAAACATGTTCCTTCGGAGGGTTAAGTTTTCGTTGATAGTAGGAAGCAAAAAAAGAAGAAAAGAGACTATTTCCTCGAGTTGGGCTTCGTAGTAGAAGAGGAGAGTGAAAAGAAAATCAGTTGTTAGTCCCACAGTGTGTATGGTCTTTTCTTATCTGTATGTTTATTCTAGTTCAGCTGGCCTTACCTGAAGTAGTTGCTTTAAAATAAAGTATATATATCTCTCTACCCGAAGTATGAACGAACTAGCTCGATCTTTAGCCTGTTACCGTTGCTTGCTTGGCCTTTCGCTCAGCCAAATCGCTCGCTTATATGGGGGGCACTCAAATGAAAACACAATCGTGTTGACTCGTGCAAGAGTATTGTAGAATACATTCGACCACGCCGCCGAACTTGCACTACTCGGGCTAACCTCCTTTGTGAGCGCCTTCTCTCGCCGGAGTTGCTGGCCGGAAACACAGCCACTTGGATCCGAGGCAATCGATGATAGCGTTGGTGACATCAGCAAGTACGCGACCTCACCGCAGAGCACGGGTGAACACCTACGTTTTCGTCGCTCCTGACGGTTCCCTGGAAGCCGCCAGCGGCGTAGAAGCGTAGAGCTGCGAGGACTTCTTGCTCGACCATCAGCACACGGGGCCCTTTGCACCGACGCTGCTGAACTTCCGCGAAGCTGGTGCCACAGCCAGCGAGTCACCCCTTTAGTTGGCGGTATTAAGCCACAACCTCACCGCATCAGCTCATTCTCAGCATCCCGGTAGATACCTCTAAAAACTCGATCCACTGGCAAACCCAACAGTAGAGATGCATAGGGTCGCCATATTTTACGATGCAGGGCAATCCTCGGCTTCGTCTCGACCACTCAGTTAACTGCATCGTCAAGTGCATCGTGACGACATTTTGACGTCACCGCCAATATATAATTACGAGCATGGCTAGAACTGCAGAGGAAAAACTGCATTTCAACGTCATGTCACGTGACTTGAGAAGAATAGCCAATCAATTTTTGATGCAGTTTTCTACATCGTGCAAGATTTAGTTTCCAGCATAGATAGACCGGGGTCTTTAGAATCTTCTGCATCACGCGGTAATGATACACGACCGCACGCCGGTATGATGCTCATCCAGATCGAAACGGGCTGGGGGGGGGGGAATTGAATTCAGGATCCCTGGAGTCCCGGAGCGCGAGCTTTCGCGCCACGTGCTCCGAGCTTAGGTGCACGCCATGCTCCATTTCCAGTGGCGTAACAATGGGGGGGCGGACCGCCCCGGGTGCAGGCGCTCAGGGGGTACCGCGGCGGGCCACGAGAGTGGGGGGGGGGGGGGGGGGGGGTCGGTCGCGGCGGGCCGCGCGAGAGCGGGGGTGGGGGAGTCGCGACGGGCCGCACGGGCGCGGGGGGGGGGGGGGGGGGGGGGGTCGCGGCGGGCTATTGCCCCGGGTGCCGCTTGACCCTCGTGGACGCCACTCGCTCCATTTCACCTTATGTTGTACCGCAGCGAGAGAGGCTAGAGGCGCGAGCTCATAGCGTTAGCAGGTGCCATTTGCGCACGGAGAGCTTGTGCCGCCGAGATGTGCCCTAGAGCGAGGCGCGCGCCTGCAGCCAGCCTACTGCAGGTACGTCGTGAGGGTGAAATAGAGAGAGTATATAGACGCTTTGCAACAGCTGTGCATGGGCGCCGCCATAACTGACCTTCAGTTTTTGCTTTCCTGTTACCCCTTTTCTTCACTTCGTCATTGCCGTAGCAGGCCAGGTCATTGCCATCTTAAATTTTATTGTTTCCTTCTTCCCAGCATTGGCCTTTGTTGAGGCTCGTCAACGCCGATTTCAGTGGCTCGGTATCTCGGTAAGACAAGAGAAGGTCAGCAATGGCGGATGTAATCTGGCGCGTGTGCAAAGCGTCTATAGCCTACTCGGCCAGCGAACCCCATCACTTAGATCAAACCATCACTGATTTGGTCTAAAAGAAAAGTATGTGTTATGGTGTTGTAAAAGTATATTAATGCGAAAGCATTAACTGTCTCATGGAGTGAGCTGACGTCATCAGTTTGAAGTGCGAAAACGGCTCTTGGTTTCCGCGATACCAATAGGAGCGATTCGCCTTCGGTTCCATTGGCTGGCGCGCGTCGACGGGGGCTCCCATTGGCCGCTGCGCCACGGCCTCCGAGATCCCGAAGCGGGGGCGCTCTAGTACGCAGCAGACGACAAAGGGAGCGGACGAGCAGACGACAGAAGGAGCGGACGAGCGAGCTTGCATGCTTTCGCATTCACAACTCATAAGAAATGCTTAGGTGTAGCTCGAGCTTTTTTCTCAATATATTTCCGCTATAAAATATAGATTTCTTTTTTTGCTTCTTTGTGACCCCTTGACACCTCCGAAAAACAGGCCTCAATAAGTTACGCGTATAATTTTTACACACATAATTTTAAAACAAGGCCAATAAACGAAGTTTTGAAGGAAAACAAGTAAAAAGGGGTGTCGAAATTCTCCAAACTGGCTTCCGTCCTCACTTTTGTAGTGCTTCCGTCAGTGCTGTGGCAATAAAAAGGTATAAAACGAACGTTTCCCAATTTGTTTCTTTACCGCCACTAAACACAAGGTGAAGAAAGGTATTTTTATTACTAGCAGCATTTGGAAATACGTAGAACCATTCGACGTAAAAACATGATGACACATTTTCGCACAAAAACAAAAGTCTCCCATATTAGAAAACTTTGCAAAATACTAAAGTTAAAAACAAAACTCACGGAGTTTTTTTTTTTTTAATATTATAATTATTATTTTTAAAACAGAAAGATAGAGAGGACAGAGAGGTAAGCCAAAGACCGCCCTCGACTGGCTACTCTGTTAGGAAATGGGAAAAGGGATAAAAGAGTGTCAGAAGAAGAGGAGGAGGAAAAGAGAGGGAGAAGCGGGACACACACGTCGGCGTAAACGCCCGCACTCATTTCAACTGGCGACGTCTCTTTGTGCGGGCAGTCAGAACACTTGCAATGTCACAGAGTCACACTCTACATTCATGGTCATAAGTCACAGTCACAAATATGTTCATCGTCACAGATATTCAGAGAGCAGCTACTGTTACAGTTACCGTTAGGATCAAAATTACAAGCAGGTTTTATCGCTAAAGTCTCTCTGCCAGGCCTGTGTTTTCAAGAAATGCTGAAATGCTCTTCACCCTCTCATGGAAGGCGTGACTTAGGTTTAAACTTTCAAAGCACAATTATTTCGTCCTTGGGCCAAAAAGTGGTCAAGGCTTGAAATTACGGTCGCGTGGCTGTATCCTTCGAAATGAGCGGGCTCGAATGCTCCTCTCCCGTTCCGTTTGGGTGAGAGCTCCCCTTTCGAGATCGATTGAAAACAGCTGCTCAAGAACGTTCTGTATCGCCGCTACACGTGGCGCCACCTCGCAATAGAGTTATGAACAATCGAGCAATCCGATGGCAGTTATTTGTCAATGACAGAGTGAGAGCGGCGGAGCATGCGTTACGAGACCGTACGCCGCGATGGAGGAGCTCCAGCTCCAAGATGTTTTGCCTCGTTCACCTTACAACCCGGACCTCGCGCCATCAGTCTTTTGGGCTGTTTTCCAAGATAAAGGAACATCCGAAGGGTACACGGTTTGCGTCCTACAGCGAAGTTACCGATGCAGTGCGCCGTTGGTGTCGTCAACACCCGCCCTCAGTCATCTATATACGACGGCATGCGCAGAGTAGTGCACGGGTAACAGAAGTGCATCGCCGCCGGTGGGGACTGTACCGAAAAGTTATCTGCTCCCGGGAAAGAGCGGATTCCAAACTTTCATTCGAATGTAATATCTTTCGATCCCATCACTGAATAAAAGAAGTTACAGCCTAGATGGCAAAATTTATTGATCACCCTCGTATTTCCACAAAATGCCCAGGATTCGCTCGATAATTGCTACATTAGGTTGGTCCTCGTGCGTGCTTGTATACAATGTGGGACCTACTAACAGGTAGTCAGGTATACTGCATGATGGTGATGAACTCGAGAGTTAAAAAACTGTAGGCTGTGGGAGTTCCCAGACGAGGGCGAATTGGGTGAACATCAGAAGTGGAGTAACTTTCGGCGTGAAATCAATACATTTTTTTCAAGAATGCTACTTTTACGTTTTGTTGCCCTGCCAAGCTTGTTTTCGCATTGAAAAACAGTGGAGATCAGAAAACAAAAACTGCCCTGCCCAGTTTGCAATGATTGCTTATCTCCCGCTGTGACCGAGTAACACTAATTCTGCCAAGGTCACCAGGGGCAAGAACCCCGCAATTACGAAAGGTAGGCTATCTTTCGGTGTTTTGAGAGAATAGCGAATCGTGCCAAAAACGGGGAATGGGTTATCTTTCGGGGGTGGGGCGAATCTCTCGGGAGATTAGGGTACGGCTAAAATTATTTTGTAACATCTAATTAGTTGGCGTACGACGAGAAACAAGACATTTTTTTCACTCGAATAATATAAGTCTCACTGCAATAAAGTTTGCAGACAGCGTCCGGGGCGTGTTTCTATCTTGCGTGACGGTCCTGTCTAAGTTGATCATAATACAAGAGGTGCCTGCAGAGTCCAGACACGTTCGAAGATATGTACGAAGCAAACACCCTTCGAAAATGGTAACGGCCCGTTTCAAGCGCCTTCCCAACCGCTAGAGCATTCAAAGCTCCCCTGTAGAATTGGGACCACTTCGGCCGGTTCTTTGTGGTGCTTTGCGGTGGCAGGGCGGCCCCCTGTACGCCGATGAGCCCGATTACCTAATCTCCGGGACGTCCCCGAAGGAGTCCAAAGGCCTTATTTCGTCTGGGCGGTTAGTTCTAAGCCGCACCCCAGGTGCTTGCTGGTGTGTATGCATTTCTGCGCCGCGTGTGAAGCGATTTGGACGCGGGAAGCTTTAAAACAACAGTGACTTACTATGTTTGAGGTGTGACATTGGCATGTTAGCATCATCGAGTACATAAAAATATCAGTGGTTGTGTGGTGTTTAATTGGGGGAGACCTGTGTTCGGAATTCATTAGATTTCCAAGCATAATACCTTTTTTTAAATTCGATTAGCATTGGGTGGCGCATTTGCGTGCAGATTGAAATATACTTGCGCCTCGTGGACTTGAGAGAAAAGGCATCAAAGCAGGACGCGAGCAATCACTATCTTTCCTTCAGTTTCTTTTTGTTTGTTGTTTTTGTAAGAGAAATTTTATCATTTACCAAGAAAAACAAAAACAAAATACGGAGGCTGTTTGAAGATTTTATGTTTAATGCGCCTGTGCCACAGTCAGCGCATTAACATTGTGTGGTGCTTAGCTGATGGGGGTAGTAATGGGGGGGGGGGGGGGGGGCGGTGGCCAGTGAAGCATTTTCAAGACACAAGTAACCTCACCACCTCCCACACATACACACACAGATGTTCCAAACTTCCTTTGCCAAACCGCAAGCTTACATACTCCCAGTGTTCGGCACCCTCGGCATGCCGGACATCTTCTGATCGCACAAGCGCACCAAAACTTACATTTTAACAGCCATCACATCTACCGACGTCTACTTACAAACGCGTAAATCCTTCTCTTAAAACAAATGCTACAATAACAAATTCTAGCCGACCTTTTCAGGTACTCCCTTTCTCTAGTAGTGTTGATCAGTGGCGTCACGAGGGTCAGCGGCACCCGGGGCGGTAGCCCGCCGCGGCACCCCCCCCCGAGTTCCGAGTCAAGAGGTCCAACGCGTCAAGAGGTCCAACGAGTCAAGAGGTCCAATATTGGACCTCTTGACCCGTTGGACCTCCTGACGCGTTGGACCTCTTGACTCGCCGTGGATCTCTTGACTCGTTGGACCTCTTGACGCGTTGGACCTCTTGACCCATATTGGATCTCTTGACTCGTGCCTTGATGTGTCAAGAGGTCCAACGCGTCAAGAGGTCCAATATTGGATATCTTGACTCGTTTCATCTCTTGGTGTGAAATATGTACAGGCAAGAGGTGTGAAATAAGTACAGACAAAAAAAGAAGAAAAAAAAACTACGAGGGCACTTAAGCTTTTTCTTATGATTTGAAAATGCGTGAGCACTAGCTTTGCCCGAGTTGTGTTGTCGCAACGGATAGCGCGCTAGTTTCACGATCAAGGGGGCCTAGGTTCGAAACCAGGCTTAGGTTCGAAACCCGGATGGTTTCGTGCTCACATGACCAGATAGGTCACCTTACCAGGGAGATCACGTAACCAGAAATATCACGTGACAAAGTTTTTTTTTTTTTTTTTTGTGTTGGACAAGTCACGGATTTTGACGACGGATTTTGCCGACGGCTTTTTCGCTGACTGAGCCAGGTAATGCTCACGCATTAAAAAACAGACAACACAGATGCTAACAAAATAAGGCGGAGAAGAAAAATGCCGGAAAAAGAGCAAAAAATTAAGCTGTGAAGACTTCCACACGGCAGGGGGATCTCACGAACACGGCTTTGATACATCGTTCCTGGCCGGTGATGTAATCAGTGTTCGTGCGTGTGACCCGTGATTTGCTTGGTTTCTGAAGCGACAGATACGCGCGCGCTGGGCTGTGGGGATCGCATGCTGAGCTCTGGATTTTTAAACACCAATAATCATTGTTGTTATAAACTCTCAAGCTTAGAGCAACATTGGTTTGTTGGGGACCTGCAGCCGTGCAGGGCTGTGGGCCTTTGCTTTTCTACCCCTGACCACAAAGTCGTAAATCTGCATCTCCCGTGTTGCTCTCCCCCGCGAATATCGAACACGTCACCGGAAAGGTCTTAACATTCCACGATTTGAGATGACTTTTTTGTTTAGGTAGTGACTACTTCGACATCCGGGTTCAAAATAATTGCAAAACTACTTTGAACACATCTTTCGTCACATACGAAAGATATGTCCATAATTATTTGCTATTTCGACGTCAACCATCACACTAAAGCACTCTTACGGCGTTCGACGTCAAGATAACTGAAGATTTTTTTTTAATTTCTGTGACATCATTTTTAAACGTTGTAGTAATTGTTTAAATTTGTTCACGTCCCGTCAAAATAGCTTCCTTGATATTTTGAAGTCCTTGGTCTTCGAAGAATTTGAAGAGACAGTTTGCCCTGGCGCAGCATGGCATGTAAAGTTAGTCATTTTTCCATTCGCCATGGCCTAGCACTGGACACACTAGATCTATCAGCTTCAGATATCGACGTGCTTTCCGACACGAACAGTTCTTCAATCGACTTCAATCTCTATGACCCAATTTTCTAAAAATGATTGAGCAGCTAACCCACCATCTTACAATTCCACCCGACTAACACATCGCGTAATTTTTAACACTCAAATACATATACATTGTGGCAAATAGTATCTGTCTACTTGTCGAAAATAGCTATGTAGTAGTTGTATTGTCCAAAATCATTCAAATAGGTCAAACAGTCAGTAATCGTCACAAGCAGCCATTAATAGCAATATAATTATAAACAGAGAAGATAAAAATAGCGGTGTTTTCCCTGAAGACTTTTTAGACGTTTGCTTTGCGTCCTTTTTTTTCCTTTTTTCCTTGTTTTCTTTTTTCTTCTTTTTTCGTTTTTTGTTTTATAGACAATTTTTTTACGTGACAAGTACTTTGCCTTTAGCTAAAGTTAAAATAATTTTTATTTCGATTTCTAAAACCAAATATGTTGTCTCTGTAGCAGCAGTGAGTTTAATTTTATCTTTCTTTTCTCCTTTTTCACTTCCACCTTGTCCTTCTCTAGATGCTCTATTAAATTTGACAGTTGTAAGTAAGCGCTCTGTCCTGTCCCCTCCTTCTCTTCTTAGTCCTTTGCGCTTTTTAAACCACCGTCCAGACAAAAAATAAGGCTCGATGGACCTCTTGACGCGTTGGACCTCTTGACTCGTTGGACCTCTTGACGCGTTGGACCTCTTGACACAAATTGGACCTTTTGACTCGTTGGACCTCTTGACGCGTTGGACCTCTTGACTCAAATTGGACCTTTTGACTCGTTGGACCTCTTGACTCGGCTAGTTGGACCTCTTGACTCGTTGGACCTTTTGACTCGTTGGACCTCTTGACGCGTTGGACCTCTTGACACAAATTGGACCTTTTGACTCGTTGGACCTCTTGACGCGTTGGACCTCTTGACTCGAATTGGACCTTTTGACTCGTTGGACCTCTTGACTCGGCTGTCACGTGGCTATTGGACCTCTTGACTCGTTGGACCTTTTGACTCGTTGGACCTCTTGACCATAAGCGCCCCCCCCCCCGCCCGCTCTCGCGGTCGGCACGCCGCGACTCCCCCGCCCCCCCCCCCCCGCTCTCGTGGCCCGCCGCGACAACCCCCCGAGCGCTGCACCCGGGGCGGTAGCCCCCCCCCCCCTTTGTGACGCCACTGGTGTTGATGGTGTTCAGGAGAGGGGGGTGTCTTTTTTTTCATTATTATTGTTTACTGGAAAGGACTGATTTTCCCTGCCCCCCTCCCCCCTCGTTCCTAAGCCACTGCTTCCATCATCTAAGCACAAGACAATACAAGTCGACAATCTTACACCAGCTCCAGTTTCTTTTTTTTTTCTTTTTTTTTCTCTCGTCAGTAAAAACGTTTAACCCCCAAAAAATAAAATAGTGATCGCCAGAAATTCTTTTCGTTAGGGCTGATGAGCTTGAGATGTCTCAGACTTGGGGTAAATAAGGGGGTCCAAACTTCCCCCCATGCACAACGCACGCACACACACACACACACGCGCACAAAACACGCACGCACGCACACACACACCACGCACTGATCGCCTGTGTGCTTTTCTCTAAGATTTCCGAGGCGCGGAGAAGCGTTTAATCTCAAGTGCGCCACCCAATGCTAATTAATTTCTTTAAAAAAAAACTTGTTTGAAATTATTTTAATTCCGAAGCATAGGCCACCGCTCAATTAAACACGGCAGAACTACTAGTATTTCCATAGACTCGCCGAGGCTGCCAACAGTTCAAAGTTTCCCGTGAGAAAATACCGCCACACGCGGATCATGCAGACTCCCAACGAGGTACAGAGGGGCTGCACACTTCGTACATTTTGTACCCACTAGAGTACAAACGTCTTCGTGACCTCCGGGGCATTGTCCACGCCTCCGCACGCTATCCGCACTCACGCACTCGGAGTGCAGATAAGAAACCAACACGACCCGCACTCAGAGTGCGGATAAGAATCCAACAATGGAGTTGGGGGGCTTTGCAATCCTATGTAAACGTCTACCTTTTTTGCTGTTCCCACATCTCTTGGTGATTCGGGCAACCTAGAGTTCCTCGATATGCTCCTCCGAAGGGGAGCAGAGTTGCGCATTTGTTTTCCCCGCGCCACGACGCCGCTATTCGTCGAGATCGATCACGTGAGGAGCAAAGCATCCACCGCCGTGCAGGAAAGCCACCGCTAAGGTCATGGGCGTACCACCCGAGCGGCAGGGGGGCGCCTCGCCCCCCCCCCCGAGTTCTGAGAGGGGGGGGGGCAAGGCATGTTTTGCCTCCCCCTTTCCCCTGAAACAGTCGCCACTGGGCAGGGCAAACACTGGCCGGCGAGGCCCAAGGAATGGCAAAGGCACCGCCCCCGGCACTGGGGGGGTATCTGGATTGCCCTCCCACTCAAAAACAAGTTGGTACGCCACTGGCTACGGTCACTCCGCTTCCATGCGCGGCGGCGCGCGCGGCGCCGCTATTCGCCGAATCCAATCACGCGACAAGCAAAGCATCCACGGCTGTCCAGGAAAGCCGGCACTACGGCCACCCGCCGAGGCTGAATGCGCAACTCTGCTACCGTAGGTAGCGTTGAGAGTAGCTCATACAGTGAGCCTCCTCCACCTACGAGGGCGCTCCGTGGTACAGAACGCGCGCGGCATGTGACGACATCGTGACGTTGTTGGTCCTGGCCAGCTGCTGCCTTAGAAATGGTCAGAGCCACTAAAAGATTCTTTTAGTCGAATTACAAAATATAATATATATTAGAAAATTAAAAATTAAATGACGCAAGTACTTGGTACTAGTGTAGCGCAAGCTGCAGCCTAATACAAAGAGTTGGGCAAACGTTTATCCAAATACGATATAGCTTCGCCAATACTGGAAACTCCCCGAACCTGAGGACAGTGGCGCCTCTAGCGGACTCGGAGTTTACGGAAGCAGACGACCCAATGGAAAAGTATAGGCTCCGCGACATCCTCGAGCTTTGCGAGTCCCGTTTCTTCACCCCAACTGCTGAAACAATTCAGTACGGTCAGTCCGTTTGCAAAGCGGAATCCACAGATCGCAACTGCAACGACAAACAAATAACAGCGCGCGCATAAACAAAGATAGAGCAGTTTATTTAGAGGTCTCAAACGCCACTCAGGGGGATCACACGCGTTTGAAGCGGATCGGGGAAGCAAAAAAAGGCGTTTAGCTACTTGAACTACGTCGTAAGAAGTTACTGTTTATCTGTTACAAACTGCGTTGTCACAATTTCTTACCTGAATTGGTAATTATTAAAACGTGCGCAAACAATATGTTAAAATTATCAGAGCAAGCGCGCCAGCCTCTGCAGCATTACAAGAACAAAAAGTAGCGAGAAAAATGACCGTGCAAACACTTTCTGAACTTTGCAGAAAAGATGGGGTCCCCATCCCAGACGGAAATAAAAATAAATGGGGAACAGTCGCGAAGAACGGCGAATGAAACGAAAAAGTTAGCAGGCGATACAAAAATACAATTGATCACCCAGCAAAGACCTCCTTCAACGACGACGATCGCACGGGGCGTCTGTAGGAGCATTGAAAATTGGCAGGTGGTGCTCGCCGTTGGTGTTGAGTCCACAGCAAACAAAGCGAAAACAACACGACGGAACTATTAAAAAAAATAAAAAGAACAACAACAACAACAACAACAACAACAAAGTTGCAGACGGCCCTCCAAATGTCCGGGCATAGCGTAGCAGACGAACCGGTTGTAGTAAGCGACGAAGCGAAGGAAAGAAAGTAAAAACTAAGCCAAACAAGGCAAAGCAAAAATAAGCGATGGTTCGAACGTCAAGTAAGCACAAGAAAGAAAAAAGCAAACAAAAAACATAAACGCAGGAGGAAGAAAGACCGCGGCGGCGTAGCGTCGCCTCAATCATAAGAAGAAAGTAGATTTTGAAAAATGGAAGGGGTGGTCAGCACGACCGTCCATCGGGTGTTCTTTTTTGTAACCACGCTTTTATTAGTTTCAGTAATACCGTCAGATTTGCATGTGCACAATCGTCTTCTTCCAGAGCATATTGACATCGCAGTAACGTACGTGGTTCGAAATTGCCTTTTGCTTCTTCATCCGGAAACGATTGGGATCAGCCAGCTCGCCTATTCGACGAAACGGTTTTAAGCAATACATTCATGAGAAATTGAAATTGCAACAACAAAACGAATGGATCGATATGAACAGTAAAGTTGAAACGTAGCAATGTTTTAAATACATTTTTATATTGTCCTTTTTCAAGAAACAGGGCGAAGGTATATTCGTGTTTTGCCTGGCTTACGTAAGTTCTGACAGAGTGTTTTCTTCAGGAGAGCCGGAAAATCGCACCCTACAAGCTGTAACATCTTTCCCACGCGAAGAAAATGTCCTTGACTCATGAGGTGGAACCTACTTTTTAACATTCAAAACAGCGAATACCCGTGACAAATTTTTTCATTGGTCACCTCGCACGGAGATAGGCAAAACCCATGCGTTGTGGAGAATTCGTCTGCTAGCGGAGACTCCGAGCTCGCCAGGGGCGCTGCTAATTGAACTTTAATCGTGCCAAGTTTAGCGAAACTTCTATTTTGCCTTTACCCATTCATAACTTTTTGGTTTTCTAAGCACTCTGTGATTTTATTTATGTTTATATTGTAATACGCTACTAGTCTATATATATGTGCCTTTCTTTTTTGGAGTTAATGAAACAGTTCGGTAGTGCCGGTAGTGCGTGGCGATCCCGCTAGGCGGCCCTAGGTAGCCACTGCAAAATTGAAATTCAACAAAATTTATGGAAGATGAATGAATGGCAAGAATACGGTACAGGGAAGTCACCCACTGCAGGCGAGGCAGTGCACCGTAAGCCGGCTGCGGCGGCGTACAGTCGAATCTCGTTTCAAAGCCGCGGCAGCTAAGAAATCAATTTTTTGGGGCCCGTAGCTAACGCTCGACGTCGGTCCTCAAGTCCCTGCCAGCATGCACTGCATCGTCGGCGTCTTGTTCCTGCTTTATGCGTTTGTGGACGTCAACTATTTCATTTGGTACATAACTTTGATCACCGCTTACGCACTGAAATGGAGAAGGACTGCGCGCTGCTCCCTTCTCGAACCCGACTGTTACACCGGTAAGGGCTTTCAAAGTATCTGAATCTGGCAGCTGAAGTTGAGGTTTGGAAAATCGCCGGTTTAAGAAGAAACCGTGCGATGAAGTTTACTTTGATAGGTGCGCCGCCGGTGCGCGTGCGCAACTTCCGCAACAATGGGAAGTGCGGTTCGTTATGTGCGCCGTTGATAATGCTGTACTTTCGTCGGCATCCTTGTCCTCCGTGGTTTATTCTTTTTTATTTTAAGTATTCATGTTCAACTCGCTCGCCTTTACATAGTGCACAGCAACACAAACATAAAACCGCTTTTTTTCGTGTTTTTTTTACGTTTTGCGGTTAAAATTTTATTGTGTGTCAACCTAACGTGTAAAATAACGAAGGTAACAAGCGTGACGTCCTTGCTTTCCCGTACACGGGGGGAGAGGGAGGAGGGCAAGGCATGTTTTTGCTCCTTCTGAAACAGCCGCCACTGGGCAGGGCAAACACTGGCCGGCGGCGCCCAAAGGTATACCAAGGGCACCGCATGGGGGGGGGGGGGGGGGTGGCGTTGTGGCCCACTTTTGCTGAAGCCAGTCGAAACCCATCGCGGTGCAGTCGAAACGCTGTAAATACGCATCTGAATTGTCTCTGTCTTCATTAAATTCGGGGATCAACTGGTGAGGACTGAATTGGTGTCCCTGTCCCGGCGTCGCACCTTCCGCATTGCCTCTGATCCTCTCGCGACCAGACGCCACTCCTTCCTGTACCGCTAGTCTAAGTTATAGAACTTCTCATTCTTTTTCCGACAGTGCTCCTTCCAACTCTTGTTCCCCGTCTTGTCCTTGCTCTTACTTCTCGTGCACTATCTTTTCGTCCTCAACCCATTTATTCAATCCTTCCCCTACGGAACCTAACTTTTCCCCAGCCGCGATCAACCTTTCGTTTTCCATACTATTATGCCCAGTTTCACGGACCCCCCTAAATCTCCCAATCAATGCAATAAAAAAAAAAAAAAAAAATTATTAAAAAAAGTCATTCTGGCAGGCTCACCAATAGAATATTTGCTGTCTTACCCAAGCATCAAGGAGAATGCAGGGATTGGTGTTCCACGCGCCACACGCGCACGCCTTTCCTGTATAAAAGATTCGATAAATAACCAAAAGAAAGCATTGACGAACGCGCGTGCAAGATGCCATTTGTTTTAGGTATTTGCTTTAGAAAATTTACTACTGCTGAGGCCAGCACGTGCGGCGCGTGGAACACCAATCCCTGCATTCTCCTTGATGCTTGGGTAAGACAGCAAATGGTCTATTTGTCACGTTCAACCGAGATGGACCCAAAAATCAGAGAGACAGGACAAACATGTTACGAAATTCCACCGTATGTACATATATTTGCATAAATAAACCAAGCAAAGGGCATAAGCAAACATATAGCACAGTATAGTCTTAGTCCTCTAGAACCAAGTCTCCGCCCTGGGCACTCACGACCTTGAAATGTCCCTGCTCGTGTGCGCTTGCATGTTTCTCTCCCGATGAAGAACATCTTGCTACACTGACAAAGGATGCCTCGCTTTCTGCCTCCCGTGAACAGGTCTCGGTGGGCTTCCTTCGGAGCTAGGGTGCCTACATGTCTGTCTGTCTCAGGGTGAAGACATTCATTGTTGCGCTGAATGTTCAGCGCGTGACGCTCTCGCGCACTCGGTGCGTGACTTGGGCGCTAAAATGGCGTCTCTGCATTAGCCAAAGCTACGCGCTCGAGCTGATTGACACCGGATTGCGCGTACTTCAAAATGCATAAAAACGATTGGGCGTAAAAATGGCTGAGATGTCACCACTCAAGCAAAAGCGCGCGTGTGTATGAAGGCACTCTATCCGGAGCGTAGCCAAAGCGGCCTCTGGTGTTCACCAAACCAGTGCTTTCTCGTCGACCCTTCAACGCTTGTTCCCTCCTCACCTTCCTTTCTTTTTTTCCACATGGCATACCTCAATTATCTTCTCATCTTTCTTCTTCTCCGGCTCACAATCGTGACACCTATAGACCTTTTCATTTAGTAGTTGCCTCACTGGCAGATAGAGGGCGCTGACGAACTCGGCGCCATTAGGTTGCTTCAATTTGGTTGGTTTCGGTTTCAACGTGAACGCGGCTGTGTTGCTGTTTTACATGGTTTTTGCTTAATTTTGTGATCAATTATTTACCTTGTTGCACACAACCAATGAAACACTGGCATTGAGCCACTTTGACAACTACAAGGTGTTTTTGAGCCTAGATTGCGCCTGATGGAAGTAATGGTAGACGTACCATTACTTCTAGCCTCAGACAAAAAACAAGTTAAACATTTGTTGTCTATCTCCTCCGCGAGTTTCCTCAGGTAATCAAAAGAAACTGTTTTCGATATATTATGAATACAAAGAACGATACTTTCAGGAAATACAGATAGTCTCCTTGCGCTGACTATTCTTGACGCCTTCCGAACCTAAATGCGCGATATAAATTTACGCGCTTCTTACTGAGAATGTTCCGCCACTATTAGTAAACAAACCTCACTTGTCATAAGGACCTTTGACCCCTCATGATGTCTTAGTCGTCGAGTAGACTTATCGGACTACAGTTTCCGAAGTAAGGCAAGAAAGCGCGGTGAAACGCGACGAAAAGCACGAATACAACGCATCCGCCAAGGCGCGGAGGGGAGAGCGGAGCAGCAAGTTGAAGCAACCTAATGGCTGCTGCGTCATGTGATTCCAAGATGGCAGTGCCCATGCGGGGAGGATGAAAAGGTCTGTACATAGCTTGCCCATAACGTCATTTGCGGCCATGCCGGTATTTTATGTGCCACCAGCGTTCGGTTCTCAGCGTAAGTTTCACTGCACAGCTCGAGAGAACCAATAAGTAGAAAGAACCGTCAGTACCCAGCGATAGCGACACCTGCAAGCTATGTATATACGGTATTCACTGGGTGCCATACTTAAGCACGTTATTCACAGTGCATTTTTTTGAGGGGGGGGGGGGGGAAGGTATGGTTGACATGGCAGAGGTCCCGCATTCTCACGTCAAGCTCCTACCTAACGTCTGCCAAGAACGGCGATCTTGATGGTGTGGAATGCACGTTGCCACTGGAAGCTTTGACATATACAACATAGTAAACGCGTTAGCATTCTCCGCCACATCATATTCAGGAGTCAGGACTAAGTAACTCCACGAGCCAGCCATACTGCCGCGAACTGGTGCTGCTTCTAAGAGGCCAATGACGTGGCGGCATTCCAACAGAGCTTCACAGACCGCCATCAGGCGCAATCTTGAAATCTATTTCTTTGTTTTAAACTTAGATTTCTTTACTTTTCTGACGGCAGCCCAGAAACATTAGACTATAGACTAGTGTCTCTGGGCTGCCGCCACAACATTGACCACATCTAAGCAAAGAAATAAGAGCAAACAATTTTGTTTCCAAGCCCTTTGAATCAGCCTTGAAGTGTAGTTGACAACATTCGAAAAGAAACCCGCACTCACAAATTATTACTTCAGCCACATAAGCAAAGAGGTTCGTTGGTATTCTCCCACAATAGCGAACTCCCTCGATTGTTCACAACAGTCTCTGCTGCGCTAAACGAACATGCTCAAATGACATTGAACTGGCGGGGACACGTGCAACCTTCTACACTAGTTTGGAGTAACAAATCTCGCCCGTGCATCTTACTTTAGGTCAAAATTTCACCTAAAGTTTGCCTTCCTGCTTGTGTACTCGCCCACGTCTGCGTAAAGAAAGCGTTGAATTTTTAAATTTTTTTTTTATATAATTGAATAATTTGATAAAAAAATATTAATTGCAATTAAAGCAGTCGCAGATTAATCGGTAGGTTAATCGATTAAGTGCCCAGCCCTAGAAGAAACCTAGAAAGCCTCGGAACGGCAATTTTGCGAAAGTTGCATCGTCGACGTTCATTCTTTCATTCAACAGGGATCTCGTTTCCAAGCGACATCGACCACCTGTGGCACATGAACAACGCCAAGTACCCCCGTGCATTTGAGTACGCAAGGGCGGCGTTTGGTCTCAAGAGCGAGCTGTTGATCACGGCGAGACAGCTCGACACAACGATGGTGATGACCTCCCAGACGATACGATACCGGAAACCGCTAACCGTCTTCCAGTGGTACCGGATCACCACAAAGGTATGCGATTGCCTTTGGCGCGACATGTTTGTTATGACTACAATGCCTAGGAACTCGTGCTCGACCGGTGCGCTCAGCGGATCCCGCACCGCCCGAGCATCACGAGTGGTCTTGGAGTGGCATCAAATATGTCGCAGGAGCCGGCCAATCACGTTGTCGGACGCTGGGATCTTGGCGGATGTTTGTAAAAGTTACGGCAAAAAAAGATGAGAGAATGCCGGTCTCGTTGTCGTCGTGGCATCCCAACTCGTTGCTGTAGGAGCTTAGGTGGACAGACGAGCCAAGAGCGAGCTACGGCAAAGCGGACGTCTGGCGCTTTTGCCTCCAGTGCCATGTCGGGCGTAAATCGAGGGAGCACATTTGAGGATGCGGTAAAATGCGGCGGTTCGAGGCGTACACTGGGCACCAAGACCGCGACGTTTCAGTTTCAAGTGGAAAGTGGCGACTTTGTTTTTAGAATTGTGAAACGAGCTTCACGACCGTTTCGTATTGGCACCAAAAGTAATGCGTGACAACGTGAGGTGCGTCGCTGGAGTCGTAGCTGTGAAGTTTGCAACCGGCCTTTTGCAAACACGAGGAACGGAGGGATTGGGAGAGAGCACATACTTTAATGGGTGTGTATGCGATTGAAGAAAGACGTGGTCGAGCGTAATGGCCCGTTCCGACTTGCAAATCCGCAGGCGAATTCGCGCAAAATTTGACACCAGGTGGCAAAGCTGGCTTGCCTCCGGTGGAACATTCGGCCGCGAGAGCAATAGACCCTTTGCAAAAATCCCAAAAGCCCGCGCACGCCACGCGACGAATAATAGGAGTACTCGGCACGCCCCTCCCATCGTCTTCCCTCCCGCTACATCGTGACATACGTGAGCAGGCGCAGGTTACCATAGCAACAACGTTCGAGCACCCCAGAGCCAAGTAGCCGAGTCGGATCGTCGGACGAGGACGAGCGCACGGGGGATAGGGTATGCCCCTTTTTTCATCCCTCTCCTTTGTACCGCACCGCCTCTGTCGTCTGCTGCGCCAACGCTTTGTCTTACATAGTCTAACCCTGCCACGGTCGCGGTGCAGAATAAGTGGATTCTGTGACACTGCAAGACGTCAAGGTAAGTTACGACCAATAACGTATGTATTCAAATCACCTTTTGCGATAGATGGGCAGGATGACGGATGGCTGCGACGGCTGCTGGCGGTAGCTGCCGTGACGTGCACGCAGTCGCGGAGGCGCGGTGAGAAAGCACGTGATCTGTACCGAGGGCTCCCAAAATTTCCTGCTGTCGTGGCGCTGTACGTTTTCCAACAGGTATATTGAACCGAAACCGATTTCTTCTTGTGGAAATAGTTCTTGTGCCGAGCCAATCGGAACGCAAGGAGGCAACAGCGTCAGCCAACGCCACATCCTAGCCGAGTCGCCAGAGTTTTCGGAGTTCCCGAGTTGCGCAAAAGGCACTGCCTCGCTCATACCATTGTCTTGGCAGAAATACCCATTACGACCTCCTTCGACGAGAGGCATCCAAACAATGAAGGCAATGCCCACAAAGATGTGTGGAATGAAATTGATGTGAACAGTACACACGCATCTGTTGTCTCCAGTTGCTCATTTTTTATTATTGCATTCTGGTATCGCCGAGAGAGAGTGTCGGGCGTTTTCTCGGCACTGTGGCCTGTTTTATATCGCGTAGCAGTAAAGCTTCAACTGCAAGAGGAAGCCCGTCAGAGTGGTTTTTCGAAGACTGCACTTAGACGGTCTTCTCTGGTGTCTGCGAGAGATTGGAGCCACACGAATGCGGCGGGCGGCAACAAATGTGACCGGCGTTGCCTTTTTCCGCCTAGCAAATTCGGCTGGTGCCAAGAGAGTTCTTCTCGGGTGTGAATCAGGTTTAAGGAGGAAAGAAAATTGGAGAGTCAGATGCAGACACTGAGAGCGTACATGACAGAAGCAAAACAATGTGCCTATCAAGATGTTTTTTTTTTTTTTGTAATCATTTTAGTGAGCACAGAGTCAACTCTTCTGTGTACGTCTTTTCTTGTGAAGGCAGCTCTAGATGTGCACTATCAGGGTTTTACAGAAAACTGAAAAGATATGTGACTCTAATGAAAAATTTTGCTAAAAGTAAAGTCAATGCTTTTATAAATCCATTCTGGGAAGATATCTGCATATGTGAACTTTCAGGGTTTTAAGCGAAGCCAAAAATAAACGGCTTTAACCAATGGACTTATGCATACATGAACTGCAGGTGTTGAAACGTACCTGAGTCTTAGAGCAATAGTTATGCTGCATCCTATTAACGTGTCACCCATTATTTCGTGAAGCACTTTGTTCCAACACTAATCCTCTTTGCCTTTCCATGTCGAACTAGAAAACCCTGTAAATGTTCTCATGGCACATCCACACTTGCCGTTTGAACAGGTGGGACGAAGATTCAGAAAACGCTATACTGAGAAGAATTAAAAAAAGCACAATTTCCTATGACCGAAACATGTTTCCCTTATTTTTCCATAGAAATTTATTTCCGCCGTCACAAATGTGGGACTCTAGTTTGCACCGAAGTTTTACATTGGGGCATTGGAATGCCAGTTGTTGCAAAGCTTGAGAATGTAACTAGGGTCACGTGTTTTCAGTAAATACCGATAAACCCCGAGACAGTTTCATCAAAATCGAGGCGAAGAAACCTCGAATCGCAGCTGTCCTTGCATAAAAGCCCAAGATTCAAGGGAAGAAAATTGCTGTTTAGCGTTTTATTTTGCTTTAGCCTGGAACACTCGACTGTCTGCGAGGCTGCTACTTTCTTCGTAACCGCATTCCTCGTCTTAAATTATTGAGTCTGTGGAAAAGAATAAGCCCTGAAAACACACCTCCGAATTCGAAGAAACATAAACCCCGGAAACACGAAACCCTAATGGTAATCAATTGAATGACCTCTTTTTTCTGTCCACCAGGTTGTCTTCATCGAGGGCAGGGACATCTACGTGGAGCAGCAGCTAGTGACTACGAGCGGACAACATTGTCCGCGCGACGTGCATGGTGAAGCTCACCATGACCAACGGAATGGTCGAAGACGTCCTCAGGGCCATGAACTTGGACCCTTCGGTCTGCCCGAAGGAGATGCCCGTCGAAGTCGCTCACTTCATTGCCTACAACGAGGCCAACAGCTCCCGGCTAAACCCGGCTAAGGCCAAAGAAAGCTGAGCTTGTTTATGTGAGCGCGGTTTTACTGGTACACCCTTACTTACACTAGACCTTCCTGAGACGCCGTGTCTACTTTCACGTGCGGCAGCAGAGGTGCGAACAGTCGTTTGATGGGCATTTCTTTTTCGTCGGTTGAGTGGTATAGGTATAACGGTATAGCCCTTCACATAAAGCTCTCTTGGTTGCCATGATTTGCAGTTTCCTCCTCTCCTGTGTACGCTCTGCTGAAATGGAAGAGGGGGAGGGCTTTGGGGAGGAGCTAGCTTGTCCTCCTATTTACTTGCAACACATTATAGTGAATATAGTGGATCACTGTTGAGTAGTGGATCACTGTTGAGTACACCTAATAGCAGAGGAATGTGAAAACCGGTTTTCAAGGATGGTGATGCCTTTACTTTATCGGTTATCTCTAGGAGGTGTGGGGGAAGGGGAGGGAGGGGGGTTGCTTGGTGCAGTCATTTTATTCAGTTTTATTTTTGATGTTACATCTTAATCTTTAGCTATGTGTGAAGTGTAGTCGAGGCCTTAAATAGTATGTGAAGTAAACATAAGGTGCTCTATTCATTTGAGAACTGTGGCATTCAAGGGACATGCCTAATTGGTGTCAAAGACGGGAAAGTAGCAAAATCCAAGTTAAAATAAACGTTAACTCAATTCGTTGTAGAGTTATTACCGAAAACTAAGATGAAAGAGTGATCCGTGGTGGTTTTATCATTTGCTGCCCGCAGAAGGTGCTAGCATTTTGTCGTTTACCCATTAATATGTCCAAAAAAACAGAAGTCCAGTTTAGTGGAGCATGTTGACTGGGTCACCACTGCCATTATGGGACAAACGATCTCAACTCTTGGTTGTTTTGACTGGAATGTTACATGCTGAATGATGAAAGTTGTTCTGCATGTAACAAAAAGGTTCGATGGATGGATGTTAATAGCTGCACCTCTTATAAAACCAAAAAAATAATTTGCCCACCTAAGCCAGTTTCCTTCCCCTCTGCATTTTTGTAACTAGTATCACCAGGCAATGTGGGATATTGTCGGAATGACCTTTGGGGGATCAGGCAAAAAGCTTTTACATGCAGCAGCAGAGGTGCTCAGCATAATTGGAAAGGTTGCTGTTTGTGAGTAGAAAAGCATCCCTCTACATCATTCCAATCCTCAGCAGATGAATCTCAGGGCTGTCTGAAAATACATTGGGAAGGTAGGAGTTAGCCTGTCCCTTCCTTTATGCTATATTACCTCAGATGCGTTCACTCTTTTCTGGCAGTATCCAAATAGTAGTTATAATCCAATAATGCTCTGTCATTGGGAGTGATCGCTCCCGCACAGTCGGAGGTTGGAACACACTGCGAACTTTGGTGGTGGCTTTCGCGCAAACGATGAAGAGTAGTTTCACGGCGTCGTACACGACATAAAACACTACTCACAATCAGATGTTCCAAACGGCTTGCTCCTCTCCATGCTGAAATGCTTCCAGCCACGTTTGGCGACTGCGTGAATCCCTCGACTCCGCTGTCTGTTCGCCTTCCTTGTGGGTCGAAAATAAAAACACAGAAAATTTCACATACTCCGGGTAAATGTGTTTATTTAATCCTTAACAGAACGGCACAGCGAGGTGCACGCTGCGTCTTAGGTTGAGCGAGTCTGGGGAAGCCCCTGGTAACAGCCGTCTCCGTGTACAAAACTTGATCCGTGCGAGCAGGCCTCAGTCGGCGGTTGGACTTAGCATGAGAGTTCTTATACGCATAGTCGCGATATATAGCTGAGCGCGCCGCCGGATACTAGCAATCTATATCAGTTTCCCCCTTCTGTGTTAAAACTCAAGACATAGTCTTGCAAATGCACTGGTTGCTTGATCTTGCTGCTGAATCTAGTCCTTGAATCGGAGGTTGTTGGACCGTCCGCGGTGTTGTTGACCGTGGTGATCTCTTCCCCGCGTGGTTCCGGTTGTCTTAAAGCTGGTGGTTTGTTGGCGGTCTCGGCGTTCGGGTAGCTTATGAAGGGAGATGTTTCCTCTTCCATGTCCTGAGCTCCTCTGTTTTCTTGTCGACGGTGAATATGGTCCACGTGTCGACGCTGAAGTCTTTTGTTATTCGACCTTGTCTGGAATGATTGAATTCCCATCGGCTTTATGATTACCGCTGGCAGCCAGGTCGGACTTCGCTGAAATTCCCCACGTAGACGGGTTGTCCGATAGAATAATTTGCCGTTACTCCATCGCTGGGACTTCTCGGTCTTCGTTTGTAGACCATAGCTTCATGAGATCGAGGGATGTGACTATTCGTCGGCCGAACATTGCTTCGGCAGGTGTTTTTCCGTGGAAGATGAGACCGTCGTGTGCTATCGGAACAAGAACCTGGCAATTCTGCACTGAACTGTTCCTTCCGTAAGCTCCAAGAGGGCTTTCTTCGTTATTTGCCGGATGGTATGGTGCATTGGTGTGGTGCTTGATGCCGTTTTTTTGTCAAAAACTTGTTCATTTCACTTGATACGAGATTCGGCACGTTGTCAGAGAAAAGTATTCTCGGTACGCCAAAAGTCGCAAAAACAGAGAGTAGAACCTCAATGACGTGTGTGGACGTAGCGGCACGCATCAGCTTCTCTTCCAACCACTTAGGATGCGCATCGGCAATGATAAGATACGTTACCCCATCGCTTGGTCCTGCAAAATCGGTGTGGATTGTCTCCCGGGGTCGGGTGGCAGGAGACCAAACAGGTGGACGTACTGCTATTTTTGCCCGATGATGTTGCTGGCAGGTCTCGCACACAGCTGTGGTGTCCTCAATGTCGGCATTTAGCCTTGGCCACCAAAAAGACTTCGGGCAGTGCTTTTCATCGCCACAATGCCTGGATGGTTTGCGTGCAGCATCTTCAGGGCTTGCTCGCGCGCTGCTTGTGGTATGATAACACATGCTCCCCAAGTTACACAGCCATTTTGTGTTGCCAACTCAAGCTCCCGACGCTTGTACGGCCTGAACTCGTCTCCTGTCCACTTGGAGGTTGTGCCATCTTGCAGTCCCTTGTACACTTGCGACAACACCGGGTCACCTCTAGTGAGACTTGCTATCTGCTGAGCAGTGAGGGTTGGACTCTCCATGGCTTCCAGCAAGAGTACATCACCTGGTGGCGCTGGTTCATCCTTTGTGTCTGGCAGAGGTAGCCGGCTGAGCGCATCTGCGTTCTGGGGATTCTTGCCGTGTCGATAGCACAAATCGTAGACGTAGCAACCTAGGATGAGGCACCATCGCTTCACGCGCGGTGAGAGCATGAATGGAATCTGGCGTCCTTGACTCATTATCCCCAACAGCGTTTTGTGGTCTGTGTAAACAGTCATGTGTCGACCGGCGACGTACTGGTGAAAATACTTCATGCCAAATACAACTGCCAGTCTTTCCTTGTTGAGTTGAGCATAGTTGCGTTCGCTTTTGCCCAACGTTCGCGAAGCGTAAGCGATTGGTGCTTCGAAACCGTCATCGCTGAGCTGAGACAGCCGCTCCAACACTGTATGGCGACGCGTCGCAAGACAGGATAAGTTGTTGCTCTTCCCTGAAGTGAGCGAAAATTGGTGCTGAGGTCAGGATCTCCTTCAGTTTCTGCATACGACATCTATACGATTTACATATGATTGCAATGAAGACACGTAGTACACGACTTCATTGTTTAATTGTCTTTATTTCCGATTGAGCCCAAGTCTCTTTATCAGTATCGCGGAAGCGAAAGAAAAGAAGGTTAGATCCACGCGTTCTGCCCTCAGCCTTGTCACAGCACAGTGTTGCCAACCTCGGCGGTTGTTTCTTCCAACCTATCTGATACTAGTCTGAGCTCTACAGAGTGTTCAGTTTTATCTAGAGGCTTAAGTTTTGTTCCCACCGCACATGCAGCAAAAGGATTTGAACTTTTAGATGAGCTACAGCAGTTTTTCTGGCGGTTACACCTTCAAACATATTTTGATGGAAAAGAAGGATGCAATGAAACTAGAGGTCTTGATAGCACAACACCAAATTCCAAGTTAAAGTCACACTGGACCCCAGACTCAATCAAGACCAGCGTTTACATAGATAATTTTGTGCAAGCTATACGGAATTATATTTTTGATTCTCTTGCTAAAGCAACCACACAGAGGGGTAATTTGTCTAGACGGGAACAACAGGTCCTTAATAATTTGAAGTCTAGGGAGAATGTCATTATTCGACCTGCGGTGGTGGTGTTGCGGTTATGAACAGGGCCGACTACATGCAGGTGACATTGACCCAGCTTGAAAACCCAAATTTTTATCTACGTCTACCTGACGATCCTACACAGCGGTTTAGTATTATAATTAACAGAACACTCGAAGATTTACGTAATTCCAATAAAATTAACAGCGATCAATATAATTATTTTTAGTCAAAAAACGCTCATCCAGGTGTCTTCTATATGCTCATCAAGGTTCACAAGCCCAGCAATTCATGAAGGCCCATTATATCAGGCATAGGCACACCAACCAAACGAATTTAAGAATTGGTAGACCACGCGATTAAGCATGTACCCCCCTGCTACAATCTTACGTAAAGGACACCACACACTTTCTTGATCTTATCGACCATATGAGCGGATCCGGCTTAATATCACAGGAGAGCATTCTAGTTACTATCGATGTGAGCTCTTTGTACACTAACATCCCACATAATGAGGGACTGGCAGTCGTGGAGGAATTCCTCTCTCTCTACCCTTCGTCTCTCGCAGTTAGTAGCTGTATTCTGCGCTTATTGGAATTAATTTTAGACTTCAATAACTTTATGTTTGATGATGATCATTATTTGCAAATTCAAGGCGCGGCCATGGGGTCGAGAATGTCCCTTAATTACGCTAATATTTTTATGGGCAAGTTTGAGGAGACCTTTGTGTGCACTTACGCCAAGATTCCCGCCATATATCTTCGTTATATTGACGATATATTTATCATTTGGGATGACACTCAAGATGCACTCCTCTCTTTTCTAAGTTACCTCAACGGTTGTCACCGTACAATTAAATTTACCTGCAATTACTCAGCAGACTCGATGAACTTTCTCGACACTAACATTAAAAAGATGGGAAGCCATTTGGTAACGGAGTTATACAGAAAGCCTACAGACAAACGTCAGGTTCTGCGCTATGATAGCTACCACCCAAAATGTCAAAAAAATAATATACGTTACAGGAAATTTCTTTGGTTGCGTGGAATTTGTTCTGAAGAATCAAACTTTAAGGGAAACGTAACATCCTTGAAGAACACACTATTGAAAAGAAAATATCCCGCATCTATTCTTGATGATGCTACAAGAAAGGCATCCGCTCTGGAACGTAGCACACTCCTTGAATCAACATGACAGCTTCACTCCAACGAAGCAAGGGTGCCGTTGGTTATAAACTACTATTCGAACCTATCAAGCCTGAATTCCATATTGAAATGCCATTTAAACATCCTACATGCCGAAGATAAACTTAAAAAAATATTTCCCGAATCACCATTTGTCACATTCCGTAACCATCGGAATCTTGGGAGTATGTTACGTCCCTCGTTATATAAATAAAAAAAAATCATGCGGCGGTTGTGGTCCTTGCCTTAACACTCCTTGCCAACTTTGCTGGTTCGTTTTGTTCGTCTTGACCGCTGATAAAATTTTGAGCTATGCATCAGATTTCTACGTAAGTATTAAACAGCATATCGACTGCAAAACACCCGACGTGATATATATTATTAACTGCACGCTGTGTAACAAGCAATATGTAGCAGAAACTAAAAATTTATGAAAGAGCGATTTTATGGCTATAGGTCTGACATTGTAAGTAAGGGACAGACACCTAGTCGCTAAACACTTTAACTCCCACGACCACGACATCCATACCCACCTAAAAATTATCATTGTGGAAAGCAGTTTCAAAAACTATATTACGCGCAAAAATAAGAGTCCTTTTATATATCTAAATTCAAAACCCTAACCCCACTTGGTATGAACATTTCAAGAGGAAACCTATATAGGCTTTTGTAGGTTTTCAGCTTTTAGCTTTTGTGTATCACTACAGGCAAACCACCTCCCCCATCGCAGAAGAGTGCGGGGGAGAGAGAAAGCTCTTTGAGGGGAGAGCTAAAAACATTGGGATGTGGAAACGTCGCCCGCATCTTCCCTCCTTTTTTTTTTTTTTTTTTGCGGGGGGAGGAGGGGAGGTTGAGTTGGGAGGCACTTTTAAGGAGTAGTTCTCGGTATTCTGTTGAGCAGTGCCACCCACGTGTGACACTTCTGGTGTCCGTTTACACACACTTTAGGCTTATTTATCATCTTCGTTTCCTTCGGCGTTATACTGGTTTGGACTTGACCCTGTGTGTTTGGGCTGACCCCTGTGTGTTTTTATTATTTTTTTTTTCTGTATCTGGAGTTCTAACGTGATGGAGGTCGTTGCCTGTGATATATTTTCTTGGTTTCGCTAACGAGTGCCGCGACCGTGTTCCCCCTAGTACTACAACTTTTTTTTTGTATGTGTTTTGTTGGAACGTATATATATGATATTTTTCTATTCGCTTCCAATGTTCCTTTTCTCCTTTGGTCTCTCTAAAACGCTTTGCAACTGTGCTTTCTGCACACTTGAAGAAGGGAAGTCTCTTCCCAAAACGTTGTGTAATAAAGCCTCTACTGCTGTTCAGACATTTTTCTGACGTTTACGACTTTCTTGCTGAAGACTTGTTCATTAATACAGTTAACCCAATTTTGTCGGAAACTTCCCCAGATTTCCCTAGATTTTCAGAAAATGTGGCGATTTGCGTTAATATTGAGATTATAGTTATGGCGTTGCTTAACGTGTAGTTGGGTGGCCATTTAAATGTTAAATTTGCTTCGTTAATACCTTTTTACATAACTAAACTGTGTTACATTTGGCCTTGTGTGGCCCCCCCCCCCCCCAAAATCGCTGTTGTTGCCACCGGAGATTATCTCTGGCCCGGACAATATGCAGAGAAGCCTTTTTTGCCTCTGCGCTTGGCTGGCACGAGGAGGAGAAAGGGAAGGAACGGGTCTCTACTCTCAGAAACTCATTAAAGAACAATCCCTAGGTTTAAACCAATTTCTCTTTGCCCCTAAACGATAATGAAAATCCCGGGATCTAGGGAAAATCACTAAGGTTGGCAGCACTGTCACAGAGCACTCTTAGCTGAGACAGGAGGTCGGTAACTGTAGATAAGAAGGTATCAGGACCTCACTATCTAATAATGCCAAGGAAGGCTGACCTAACGCAGGTTGTCCCTCTTTCTTATCTATGCTTGCCACAACCAATCGGAACAAAGGAGCGCCGTTTAAACGGTAGTTTTTTGTTAATTAACATCCATGGACGCATTTTTTTCCAAATCCTAGCAAGGAGTCATGAAACGATGTTCCAACTTTTTCCTGTTTAGCTTTCCTCCTCAACTTATAAATCGCGCATTGTACCAAACAGTTCAAGAAGACGGAAAGAGGGGAGTTTCCTTTTGCTTGGACTCTGTTTGTGTACCCGGACACGGCCATTCTCCCCCTAGAAGATTAGCTTGTCGCTCAAAATCAAGGCAAAAGCTGCTTTGCTCACCCCGTTCACCCCGAAGCTGAAATCACTGTTTAAGCTACGTGCTCGTTGGGCCAGCCACACTTTTGCCACATGCCCCACTACAGACTGGTGCCCCAGGCTAGCGGTTTTACTGCACTGCTAAATTGCTTATCTACAGGTGGGAGACTCTTCGCCCGTTGAGGCAGAGTAAGTTCTATGTTGTATAAAAATACACATAGCCGATTTTTTTTTCGAAGTGTCTAGCGTTACGTCCGACGTAACCCAAGTTACGTCAAAATCTCCGCCTTCCCTAGGTTCACGGGGGAGAGAGAGGAGGGCGGGGGGGGGAGGGTTAGGTATACGCGTTTCAGTGCTCCGTCCGGACGTAACGCTAGCCACAGCGTTTTTTTAAGTATTAGGCATGCGTATACGAATGCACGTCGGCACAGTGTTCATCCAAGTCGAAATGGGCACGGGTGGAGATTGAACCCAGGATCCCTGGGTTCTGCAAAGCCAGCTTTTGCTCCACGTGCTCACAGCTAAAGTGCGTAACGCACAACCCAATTTTTTTTTTTATTCCAAATCAAGAATGTTCTGTATAGCCGCTACACGTGGCGCCACCTCACAATAAAGTTATGAACAATCGAGCAATCCGGACGGCAGTTCTTGTCAATGGCCGAGTGGGTGCGTATTTTTGGCACCGATTTGATGTCCGGGGGCGTGGCGAATGATGTCACGAGACGTCAAATTTATGTTTGCTGTTATTTGACCTATAGTCGGTGACAGGTTAAGAATGAAGTGGAAGCTCCTCCCCCTCTCCACTTTAGTAGAGCGAACGCTGGAGAGGAGGCGACCTCCTCTCCACCGTTTCGCTCCGCTGAAGTGGAAAGGGGTGGGAGGAACTTCCACTTTGTTCTTGACCTGTCACTCGACTATAGACTGCGTTTTATTTTTGGATGCCCGCCGACTGCATTTTGAAACGTCGGTCGGTCAGCGAGTGCGTGCGTGGGACAGAGTGAGAGCGGCGGAGCGTGCAGTTACGAGTCCGTGTGCCACGATGGAGGAGCTCCAGTTCCAAGATGTTTTGCCTCATTCACCTTACAACCCGGACCTCGCGCCATCAGACTTTTGGCCTGTTTTCCAAGATAAAGGAACATCTGAAGGGTACACAGTTTGCGTCCGACAGCGAGGTTACTGTTGCAGTGTGCCATTGGTGTCGTCAACAGCCGCCTCAGTCATCTGCGAAGGCATGCGTAGGGTATTGCACCAGTAGCAGAAGTGCATCGCCGAGAGCAGCTCTCCATACTTTCATTTGAATAATTTCAATTTTATCACTGAATAAAACATGTTACAGCCTAGATGGTAAAATTTATTGATCACCCCTCGTATGTCCACAAAATGCCCAGGAATCGCAACTCGAGAGTTCAAAGATTTGCTACTCGTTATGTCCCAGGAAAATTACAGCAGTGAACTTGGTATGTCAAGCGTAAAGCAATTCTTAGCTAGGTTGAGGCTGTAAGCTCTAGGAGTCCTGAGAGATAGCCCACCCGAAAGCGAGAGCGAATTCATTGGGTGAACATGAGAGTGGACTAACTTTTGGTGTGCAATCAATAAAATTTGACTAAGAATGCTGCTTTTGCATTTTGTGAGCTGACAAGCTTGTTTTCACATTAAAAAGCAATAAGCATAAAAAAGAAATTGCCCTTTCTAGTTTGCAATGTTTGCGTATCTCCCGCTGTGACCGAGTAACACCAATTCTGGCAAGGTCACCATGGGCAAGAGCCCCGCAATTACTGAGTGGTGGGCTATCTCTCGGTGCTTTTGAAAGAATAGCGAATTGTGGCCAAAACGAGGGGTGGGTTATTTTCGGGGGTGGGGCGCATCTCTCGGGATATTACGATATGGCTAATATTATTTTGTAACATCTAATTAGTTAGCGTACAGCGAGAAACAAGACATTTTTTGGCTCGAATAATAAAAGTCCCACTGCATACAGTTCGCAGACACCGTCCGGGGCGTGTTTCTTCTCGTGTAACGGTCCGGTCACGTTGATCATAATACAAAAACTGCCTGCAGAGCCCAGACACGCTCTAAAGATATTTACAGCGAACACCTCGAAAAAGGTAATGGCCCGTTTCAACCGCCTTCCCAACCGCTAGGGGTATTCGAAGCCCCGTGCATAAAGCACTGGATAACATTATACCCAGTGCTTTACCCGTGTCTGTGCTTTGTGGTGCAGGGCGGCCCCTGTACCGCCGTCGAGCCCGATTACCTAATCTCCATTACGTCACCGGAGGAGTTCAAAGCCTTACTTCGTATGTGCCGTGTTACCCCAACGCGGGTGAACACGAGCAGGCGGTCGTAGGGAAGGCATGCCCAAAACTCAAGGCAGAAAGTGGACTGAACTTTTATTGAGACAAAATGAAGTCCACACTATTATGTATATATTTTTTAATGAACCAATCACACATTAATATTTATTGCACGAAAAGCTGTAGGGAAGTTATATCGCGCCTATCAAGGATGGGTTCGGCTGTTAAACAAAAGCAATATTGAAAAATAAAACTTAGATGGTGTAAGTACTTGTGACTAGGTGGCGTAAGTTGCCAAAAAATACGAAGAGTTGGGTAGCTAACGTTTGTCTATGAGACGTTAACTTCACAAGGTGCGCAAGTTGAACTTATATCACGCCAAGTTTAGCCAAACTTTAATTTTGCCCATCAATAGTTTTTTTTAATCACTTTGTGATCTTATTTATGTTTGTAATTTAATACGCCCCTAAACTATGTGTGTTTGTCCTCCTTTTTTTCTTGAAGTGAATAAAACAGATTCGGTAGTGCGTGGCGTTCCCGCAAGGCGGCCCTCGGTAGCCACGGCGAAATTGACGAAATTCAACGAAATCGACGGAGGATGAATGAATGGCAAGAAACGGTAAAAGGAGTCACCCACGGCAAGCGAGGCAGTGCACCGAAGCCGGCTGCGGCGTTGTACAGTCGAATCCCGTTTCAAAGCCGCCGCAGATAAGAAACCAATTTTGGGAGGCCCGTAGCTTGAAACGCTCGACGTCGGTCCTCGAGTCCCTGCCAAAGTGCACTGGATCGTCGGCGTCTTGTTCCTGCTTTATGCGATTGTGGACGTCAACTATTTCATTTGGAGCATCATTTTGATCACCGCGTACGCGCTGAAATGGAAAAGGAGTGCGCGCTGCTCCCTTTTCGACCCGGACTATTACACCGGTAAGAGCTTTTCAAAGTATCCGAATCTGACAGCTGAAGCTGAGGTTCGGAAAATCGCCGGTTTATGAATAATAGTAGCAGGCCAGAGTAGAATCTAGCTTCGGTTGAGGGCATATCTTGCTGGAACCAGCGACGTACTTCCATCGGTAATGTGGTGAGCTAGTTTCAAATTAGTAGAAAAAGAAGAGCTGTGTTCAGCTAGTTCAATTGCCGAATGAGTAAAGCTATACGGACTACGTC
The DNA here is from genome assembly GCA_037355805.1 of Ixodes ricinus. Lineage (NCBI taxonomy): Eukaryota > Metazoa > Arthropoda > Arachnida > Ixodida > Ixodidae > Ixodes > Ixodes ricinus. The sequence continues at coordinate 45,106 of JAZHYW010022592.1, forward strand.
GTGCGCCTCGACCCGAAATGGCTATACGCACTACGTGGAAAGCTCATGCCATTTGGGTCAAACTGCCGTTTAAGGAAAGCGTTGAATTTTTGTTTTCTTTTTAGCCAAAATATAATTGATTAACCGAATGAAAAATTAATTATGATTAAGGTAGTCGTGGATTAATCGGTAGGTTAATCAATTAAGTGCCCAGCCCTAGAAGAAACCTAGAAAGCCTGGAGTGGCAATTTCGCAAAAGTTGCATCGTTGACGTTCATTCTTTCGTTCAACAGGGATCTCGGCTTCAAGCGACATCGACCACCTGTGGCACATGAACAACGCCAAATACCTCGCGCGCGTTCGACCGCAAGGGCTGTGTTTGGCCTCAAGAACAAGCTGGGCCACGGCGGAAAGCTCGACGCAAAATGCTGATCGCCTCCCAGGCCGTACGCTACCGGAAACCGCTAACCGTCTTCCAATGGTACCGGATCACCACAAAGGTATGCGATTGCCTCCGGCGCTGACATGTTTGTCTACTACTCACAATGCGCTGGAACCGTGCTCGCACCGGTGCCGCTCAGCGGATCCCGCACCGCCCGAGCATCACGAGTGGTCTTGGAATGGCATCAAATCATGTCGCAGGAGCCGGCCCGTGACGTTCTCGGGCGGTGGGATCCTGGGTGATGTTCATAAAGGGCAACAGCCTCGGCCGACGTCACATCCTAGCCGAGTCGTTCGAGTTGTCGGAGTTCCCGACTTGCGCAAAAGCGCCGCCTCGCTCGTACCATTGTCTCTGCAGAGATACTCATTAGGACCTTCTTCGACGAGAGGCATTTGAACAATGAAGGCGATGTCCACAAAGATCTGCTGAACGCAATTGACGTGAATGGTACACACACATATGTTGTCTCCAGTTGCTCATTGTCTTATTATTGCATCTCTGGTATCGCCGAGAGAGAGTGTCAGGCGTTCTTTCGGCACTGTGGGTAGTTAGCTGTATTATATCGCATAGCAGTAAAGCATCGACTGCAAGAGGAAGCCTGTGAAAGTGGTTTTTGAAGACTGCACGAGACGGTCTTCTCTTGTGTCCGCGAGAGATCAGAGCAACACGAATGCAGCTGGCGGCAACAAATGTGACCGGCGTTGCCTTCTGCCTAGCAAATTCGGCTGGTGCCAAGAGTGTGCTCTTCTCGGGTATGAATCAGGTTTAAGGAGGAAGGAGAATTGGAGAGTCAGATGCAGACACTGAGAGCTTACATGACGGAAGCAAAATGGGCGATTAAAAATAATTCACAAAACTCCGAAATTGCAAAACATCTAGACGAATGCAACAACTGTGTACCAGTGGGAAGTCACTGAAGTCTTACATAGAGAGAAATATAGCAATGGGAGAGTGTTAAGAGCAACTATGTGTTTTTTAAGCTCCGGGAATTCTTATCTGTCTACCTTCCTTATCCCTGATAAGGGAATGAAAAAGTTTCTAGGTTTGTAGTGGTGCGGGGTTCACAGTCTGACCTTGCTGAGTGCGGGAATTTCCAATCCTCTCACTCTTTTTTTCTGTTCTTTTGTGTTTGGGTTTGCTTCTTTGTGCTTCGGGGATTGTATGCTTTTGTGATTCGGGTTTGTGTGTGGTTGTCATGTATAGACACTTTTCTCCAAGTGCGCCGCCATCTTGAATTGTCGTCACTTCCAGTACGGATGAAAACATTGTTTTTCGTTTGCCACGCCAATAGAAGGCATTTAGGGATATAATCGTAACCGTCACATTTTCTCGTTTTGCCTCCCCTCTATTCTTTTACTATTTGTAGGTTGAAACATTGGATTATTTTTCTTCACCCATACCAGATACGCCTATTAGGTGGCTGGGGACGAGAATACACAGAAAAGGTCTATAGGTTGAAAGTTAGGGTGCACTGTGTAGTGGGCGAGCAGGTTGTTAGAATTGCGGAAGAGGTCTGGGACATAAATATAAGGTGATGGTTGTTAAATAAATTTCAAGCTGTGTTAGAGACTCTTGTTGTTATGTCCGTTTTTTATTATTCCTACGTCTTAGGGTTACTATGGTTATCTGCATATGTGCAATTTCAGGGTTTTCAGTGAAGGCAGAAAACTTAACAGCTCTAACCAAAGGGCTTAGGCCTGCACAAACTGCAGGTGTTGAAACATATCTGGGTCTTAAAGCAATTAGTTATGCTGCATCCTATCAATCTGTCACACTTTATTTCTTAAGTACTTCGTTACAACTTTAATCCTCTGCCTTTCAATGTTGAACCAGAGATCCCTGTAAATGTTTTTATGTAACGTCCACTCACCGCTTTGAACAGTTGGGACGAAGATTCAGAAAACACTATAATGGAGGAATTAAGAAAACACATTTTGCTATGATCGACACATGTTTTGTTTTGCACCAATGTACCAAAGTTTTACATTGGGGCAATGCCAGTTCTTGTGAAGCTTGAGAATGTAACTAGGGTCCCGTGTTTTCGGCAAATGCCGATAAGCCCCGAGACAGTTTCATTGAAATCGGGGAAAACCGAAAAAAACCTCGAATTGGAGCTGTCCTCGTATAAGGAAAACCTCAAGTTTCAGGGGAAGAAAATTTCTGTTTACCGTTTCGTATTTTTCTTAGCCTGGAACACTCGACCACATTCTTCCATCTCGTTTCCTCTCTTACCGGAGTATCGGGACGTTTTCCAATATTTGGGTCACGTCATGCCCTGTTCCCTGGAGGTCTGGGAGTCCCATGCCTGTGTCCCATTTGTTTCAACAAAAGCCCCCACTGAATGCCAATTTCTTTTTGTCCAACGTCGAAAGATATTGAATCTGTGGAAAAGAATAAGCCCCGAAAACACACCTCCGAATTAGAGGAAACATAAACCGTGGCAACACGAAAACCTAATGGTAATCAATTGAACGACCTCTTTTTTTCTGTTCACCAGGTTGTCTTCATCGAGGGCAGGGACCTCTACGTGGAGCAGCAGCTAGTGACTACGAGTGACAACTTTGTCCGCGCGACGTGCATGGTGAAGCTCACCATGACCAAGGGAATGGTCGAAGACGTCCTCAGGGCCATGAACTTGGACCCTTCGGTCTGCCCGAAGGAGATGCCCGTTGAAGTTGGTCACTTGCATTGCCTACAACGAGGCCAACAGCTCCCGGCTAAATCCGGCTAAGGCCAAAGAAAGTTGAGCTTGTTTTTGCGAGCTGGTTTTACCGGCATACCCTACTTAGACCTTTCCGAGATGCACGTCTACTTTCATGTGCGGCAGCAGAGGTGCGAACAGTTGTTTGATGGGCATTTCTTTTCGTCGGTTAAGTGGTATAGGTATAACGGTATAGCCCCTCTCATAAAGCTCTCCCGGTTGCCACGATTTGCAGTTTTCTTCTCTCCTGTGTACGCTCTGCAGAAATGGAAAAGGGGGAGGACTTTGGGAGGTGCTTGTCCTCTTATTTATTTGCAACAGATTATAGTGGATCACTGTTCAGTACATCTAACGGCACAGGGATGTGAAAACCGGTTTTCAAGGATGGTGATGCATTTGCTTTATCGGTTCTCTCTAGAAGCAAACTTTGAAACAACGACTAAAACACAAGAGACAGAGAGCATGTAGACGGACACGACGCTGCGCAGCGTCGTGTTCGTCTACTTCTCGTTCTTGTCTCTTGTGTTTTTAGCGCTGTTTCAAAGTTTGCATTATGAACCAACTAGCCCAACTTCTTACGCCTTGTTGCTCTCTAGAAGGTTGGGGGGGGGGGGTGCCCAGGGCAGTCATTTTATTCAGTTTTATCTTGACGTTACGTCTTAAGCTTTAGCTAGGTGTGAAGTGTAGCCGAGGCCTTAAATTGTATGTAAAGTAAACATAAGGTTTACTATTCAGCTTGAGAACTGTGTCATTCAAGGGACATACCCAACTGGTGTCAAAGACAGGAAAAAATAACGGGAACCAACTTAAAATGAACGTTAGCTCAATTCGTTGTCAAGTTATTGCCAAAAACTAAGATGAAAGAGTGATCCGTGGTGGTTTTATCATTTTGCTGCCTGCAGAAGGTGCTAGCATTTTATCGTTCACCCATTAATATTTCCAAAAAAACAGAAGTCCGGTTAAGTGGAGCATTTTGACTGGGTCACCACTCCCATTATGGGACAAACGATCTCAACTCTTGGTTGTTTTGACTGATACGTTGCATGCTGAATTATAAAAGTGGTTCCGCATGTAACAAAAAGGTTCGATAGATGGCTGTGAATAGCTGTACCTCTTATAAAACCAAAAATATACCTAATTCTCTCCCTGCCTATCTAAGCCAATTTCCTTCCCCTCTGCATTTTTGTAACTAGTATCACCAGGTAATGTGGTATTTTGCCATAATGACCTTTTGCGGGATCAGGCAAAAAGCTTTTACATGCAGCAGCAAACGTGTTCAGCATAATTAGAAAGGTTGCTGTTTCGTGAGTAGAAAAGCATCCCTCTACATCATTCCAATCCTCAGCAAACGAATCTCAGGGCTATCTGAAAATACATTGGGAAGGTAGGGGTTATGCTGTACTTTCCTTTAAGCTGTGTTACCAAAGCTGTGTTTACTATTTTCTGGCAGTATCCAAATAGTAGGTCTAATCTAATAATGCTCTGTTATTCCTGACTTACAAACTGCAAGGAAAGATGGTATCATTTGCTGTCTTTTATGGAGGCTATGGTGACAAAGCCCTCTTTGAACCCATCTATTCTTTGCAGGCGCCACTAGTAATTGTTTTAGGCAGAGTTAGCATACACATTATGTTCATAGGTAAGGGTCTAGGGGATGTTGTTATTTATTTGACATATTTTTTTTGCATATCCGCACATCTCGGAGTCATATTCTCATTTATATTTTCTGTTAATAAAAATATGTTTTACCATTTCTTTTTTGTCCTTCTGACTATGTGTTTCGTTTATCTACTTCCTATCTACTTTCGGTTCCAGTCAGGTACGCTTGCTTTAGATTATCTCAAAGTTTCTGTGCGCAGCTCCAAGCGAGGGGCAAGCACCTTTCTTTTTAATGGAGTGGAAAGATGGAAGTTATGGTTTGCATTTTCCCCCTCTAAATAATTGCACTAGTAATCATTGAATGTAGCATGGAGTATGCCAGAAACGCTGTGAGGTTGAATTCCCAGCGATGTGATTGCCGCGCTATAGTGCTTACCCTTCTACATCCTGCTACATTTCACCAACATGTGAGTAATTTTCATCAACATTGCACCAAAAGCCTGTTTCGCTTTATCAACGCGCAAAACGAGTAGTTGAGGCGTCGCTACACTGATGGATTGTTACGGTAAGCTTGCACCAATTTTCAGAACTTTTATTTTATCTTCGTATTAAACATGACTCAGTGTTCGGAAGTGTCGCGAAATTCTTTATTGTCCGAGGTCCGATAGGTTAAGTAGCTCCGTTGAGTGCGCTTCTCGCCGTGTATTGGTGCGTTGCAGAGAAGCTATGCCCGCGGAGTACTAGGTGGTTATGTGTATGTTGCTTCGCCGCAACGCAGCCTCGTGTTAAAGGGACAAACATTCCAGGGTGAAATGATGTACGACCGCGCGTCCGGTATATAGAAGAAAAAAGATAATAGTAAAACATTGAACATTAGGTAACTGGTGTGGCGGTTTCATTTGAATTCAAACAGTGAAGTACACCCATATTTGTTTTTTGTTGTTTTACTTTTCTTCGAAATGTTATATTGCATGGCATTTAGTGCACAAAAAACGACGCTTATTTGGAAGTTCAGACTAGAGATGTAAGCGGTTGAAAAAAACATTGAAAATTTCGGAAAAAAACAGGTTGTTTTCGTTTTTCTTCAACCAGGATAAAATTAAAAAAAAAAAAAAAACGAACAGAGCTCACAAACTGAAACGCTGCCGCGCGCCGGCGGCGGCGACGTCCACCTCTCGCTGGACGTCGCGAAACTTCTGTCTAACGTCGCAGAATTCAGAACCTTCAAGGGAATTCGGTCAAAGGGAGTTTAGTAGTCTGCGAAGCTCCTGGATCCATTCACGTGGTGGCAAGGACCTTGCTTCAACCAACCCTTGCGTCCCCTCGCCTCTCGCATACTGCAGATTCCCCCTATTCTGCGCCATGTGAAACTGACTGGTCCCAGTTTGGAAATGTGAACACCAGGCTATCGCGCAGGCTCGAAAGGGATCGCGTGCAAAAACTATGTGCACTCCAACCTGAATGTCCGGAAGGCTTCATCCGCTGCACAGTGAATGAAGCATTGACGCGTCAAGTGGAAATTAATTGGAATTATCAGACACGGATTGATATAAATCTCAGTCTTGACGCTTTGATGTGAAATCGTACCTAGATTTAGAAACTGGAAGCTCCGCTGGAGCCCGGGACTTTTGTGGTGCAGTAATTTAACAATTAAATTCTTTTCAGTGTTAACGAAATCAATGTATCGGGTTTTTGAGAGCTCTGTGTGCAATCGTCTTTTTTCAATTTTTCGTATTTTTCTGAAAAAAGACATGAAAAAAAAAACAGTTTCTTTCACGCCCTTCAAAATTTCATGAAATTTTACATCTCTAGTTCAGACAAGCGTAGTTTTAAAAAATTAAAATTTCTAAGGATAGGGGAAAGACGACGTGGTATTTACTATTGTCGTCGATGGCATCTTTGAATCGCGCGCGATCGCAGACTGTTAGCAGCAGGACCCGTATATATAATAATTATGAAAATAATACTTTATTTCTTCGTGCCTCAGAACGACCAAAGTCTCGATATGAGGCACGTTCGTGATTATACAACGGGCACAACACAGATCGGAAAAATATATAGTTATAATGAGTAAATTAAAAAAAATGGTTCATGTTTAAATTAAATGGAATTTGTAAAATCATCTAAAGACGTATTTGGTGAAATGGCACTGAAAGACATATGCATTTGTGTGATCAGACAAACTTATCTAGTCAAACAGGCTTTAAAATTGTTTAATATAGCCTATATCATTTGGTAAAAAGTCCCCAACGTGCAATGCCGCCGACAATTTTGAATAAGCCTTCTGATTTTGTTTCCTAGTTGAATTTTTGAAATATGACATTTAAATTGATGGCATGTAAGTGCCTCCCAGACGATATAAATTGTATGTTTTATTGTTTTGATATAGTAAGAAATTAATTGTGGAATATGATCCATTTTCAGGTTTTGTCCATGTTCAGCACGCTTTGAAAAGAGCAACTTTAAATATTTTTTCACCTCACATTATTTTTACGTTAATATTTTAACTCGCACATAGTTCGTGAGCAATATTTGCGATTGGCGACGATATATTTTGGTGGCGCCACCTCGCGGGCACCCTCGTGCATGGAAGAAGAGGAAGCGACATACTGACTCAGAGCCGTTTATACTGAGAGAGTTTTGCCTTCTTGTAACACGCCAAAAGTAAAATATGAGATAACAACAACAGGGTACGGAGGGGCATACCGTCCCCTCCGTACCCTCCCCTCCTCCTCCTCAAGAGCTGCGCTCTAATTCGGCATTACAGGGAGTTGTAAACGTCTTTCCTTTTTTAGAGCGCAGCTCTATAGGCGCCCGTTTTTTGTGCTTCGCGGCGTGGGCGTTACCGCGCTAAATTTATCGTGAAAATTAACGTTACGTGACCTCAACACCAATTCTATTACCCGCTAAATTTAGCAGAGAATTGAATTGGTGTTGAGGTCAAGTGGTGTCAATTTTCCCGCTAAATCTAGCGGAGAAACTGAATTTGTTCATAGGTGACGTGACATGAAGTTATGTGGCATCATTTTTCCCGCTAAATTTAGCGGGGAAATTGAATTGGGGTTTGAGGTCACGTGGCGTTAATTTTCCAGCTAAATTTAGCTGGAGGAGGAGAGGAGGAGGAACATACGCTCCCCTCCGTACCCTCCATAGAGTTATTACAATAAACGCTAGAGGCTCAGCTGGCGCTAGTGTGCTGTTGCATTTTGAAGCAGACAGCAAGCAGTCTAAATTGACTTCCGGTAATGTATTCCTATGGGAAAAAGCGAGTGCATTTTCTCTCTGCGCTCGATTATAAGAGCAACTATCACGAATAATTTGTACGTACTAGGCACATTGGAACATTTCTCAGTCACGCAGACGAAATAATTGGTCAGTTACGGCGTTTTTCTTTCAAATTCATCGCATTAAAAACGGCGCTAAAACGGATTCGTACGTGTATTTTTGTGCACTGTCGGACACTGTTAGCGCGAACACGGCGTCGACGCTTTCCAACATGGGGGATATACGTGCCAAACGAACGAAGGACATGTGGAAAACCAAGAGAGACGGCAAGAACTACGCAGTAATACTGGATAAGTAACTCCTTGTGCTTGCGGACGATCAAAATAAATTGAAAGTCACGTAATATAGTCAGATTTGCAATAAATAAGTACTGCGAAGATGCTTGTTCTGGGTTCAAATGGTTCAAAGCATCACCCGCACGCTCCAAATCTTTGCAAATAAAATGGAGAGCCACAGAGCAGGTGCCCGATAAAAACTGCCCGACATGGGAAATAATAAAAAGACATACCTTTCGTAGCTCACGTGCTTTATTTTTTGCGTTCGAATGTTTCTTTAACCGATCGTAAAGATGCGCACGACGGAGTCATTTTCATCCAATGACAGGACGGGCATATTAGCAATATATAAGCACCACCGAAATGCTAGCGAACCTGAACACACACTACATTCCTTTCGATCGTTAGTTTGCTTAAAACCGTCGCTCGTTTTCACATACCTTCCTTGAAACTGGGGTTTGGGCTTGAAATAGAGCGAAGTTTAACATCGCTCATTGGTAAAGAAAAATGCTGTAACCAAAGCAATTACACTTTCACAATACCAATAAAGGTACATACTATCCGTCACAACCGATATGACAAAAGTTATTCATGTTATTTTCCGGCGAAGAGACAAAATTCACGCGCGTTTTCCCATAGGAATACACAGGGAGGCTGGAAATGTAGACTGCATGCTGTCTGCTTCAATTTGCAACCGGAAGTCCCGTAGACACTAGCGCCAGCTGAGCCTCTAGCGTTTATTGTAATAACTCTATGGTACCCTCATCTCCTCCTCCTCAAGAGCTGCGCTCTAATTTCACATTACAGAGATTTGTAAACGTCTTAAAGGGCAACTCCGCTCAATTTCGAAAATTTCGAGCTAGTGGCCGATTTTGCTTTAACAAGCACTCAAAAACAATCCCCAAACCTTTGTTTCGCCAAAAATAAAATATTTTTCGTGCAATTTTATTTTAGCCATGATCGCAAACCGAAACCGAAATGGTGGCAAAGCCGGACAACATTGTATCTTCGGCATCACTAAGCATGTACACCCACGTGATATACAAGGGTCACGTGACCGATCACGCGGGCATGCGCTTCGCAGTCATCGCCGCGTCGTCTGCAAAGCACGTGCCACCGCTACATCGTTTTGTCCGACAGATTTCGTGGGAAAAACGCACGAAAAGGTAAGTTTTCCCGAAGGCATATTTTGTAGGAATTCGTGGAAGGCGGAGTCTAGGAAAGCGCACGTAAATACGCTTTGCCGAGTCTGAGGTTCAGAGGTTTCTTGATTTTAGTATTTTGTGGCCGGCAATTCCTGCTGGTTCAGTGCGTTTAATGCACGCGTATAGGACTGTCCCCGTTTGTTGGTAAAAAGGGCTCATCTCGTGAACAACTTAGATGGTAAACCTTTCCACTCATAATTTCACTGTTTCAGAAAAAACGCGAGAAAGCGCCGATGCCGTGTTAGCGCTAAGACTGCGTGAACGCTGCGTGAAGGATATGACATCTCGAAAGCTCACGATCGCAAATTATGTTACGTTTCCCTAAAGTGCCCTTCTTGCATCAATCGCACAACACGTATTTATGCCAAAGCGATGTGCTCGAGTCAAAAACAGCGATGCCATACACGGGCGGCGGCCACTCGTTTTGCTGGTTTTGCGAAACGGAAACGATAGAGCCATCCCTTTGTATCTCTAATGCCCGAAAAATAGCGCGTGTAAATCTTACAAAACGTGTGCACACGTACTGCAGGGTGCAAACAAACAAATTTGCATTCACTTTTTTGTGGCCAGTGGATATGAGTGAAGTATTATTACCATAAGCCGACCGTGGTTAGTGACATTATGTAAGCTACCTAGTAATATTACCTTCCTTTATATGAGGCCGCTCTATGACGTAATTAGGTTGAGATCAGTTGTATTATTGGCTCTCTCAAGCAGGAATGCAGAATTACAGCAGATATGCTCAGGCGTTTCAAAAGTTTTGTCTCTAAAATCGCCAGCAAAAAATCAGGGACTCTCATATAAGTATAAACTTACCTTGAATACGTTTTTTACTGGTCAGATTGAGACATTAAAATTTTAAGTCTCAATTCCAAGTACAAAGAGAATGCCCCAATTGGGTTATTTTTGTTATTTCTTTCGTACTAGGAGCTGGAGTTTCAACTGAGAATTTCAAGTCAATATGTTCAGTCTCAGGTTTTTGGCCGGTAACTTTATTTTGAGACACTAAAAAATAAGCGGCTCAACGTATAAAGTTGACTTACCTCGAATACGCATTTTACTAGTCCCATTTAAACAATACAATTTACATCTTAGCAGGCGTGTGTTCCTCTTCAGTGGGCCTCTATGGCTGTTTTTTAGACTAGTTCTGACAATTAATCCATGTGCTCTATTTTCAGCACAAATGTCAGACGACGACAGCCAACCGCGCGAGGCAGACTTTGGAGGTTTGCTGCAAGGGGCAATACATGTCCCCGATCCGTACCGGTTTGACCCTCCATTACCAGCGAGGGAACACCGTGCCAGAGAGCACATCCGCGTGTCACAAGTCCAGTAAATTATTTTATCTGTCCATGCATGCCTTGTGTCAATCAGTATATAAGTGCTTCTTCTCGTTGGCAGGAAACAACCAAAAGTATCTACAAAATTATTTTTATTTCAGTTATCTGTTCAGAATTTCACATCCACCACAATTTGCTCATGATAGATGTAACACAGCAAACTAAGAAAACCCACATATTATGGGAATAAAAACAGCACTTGATGGTTGCGGCAGCTGCAATGAAACTTGGCGGATAAAATACAATTCTTTCGTGGCTTACATTCTTCCAGGTGCACCTGTGAAAACTGCCCTCAGGAAGAGGGCACTGTTGCCGTGACATTCCGAGGGTAGCCGGAAAGATTGTGGAGTTCGTCCGGGCCTGTTCGCGTCTTCCACAGTCGCCAGAAACACTCCCACCACTGCTCCAGTTTGCGTTTGATCGTCTCTACGTGAATTCATGTGTCCTTAATTGTCGCTCTCAATCCCCACCGTCCGAAAACCCCATGCCTCCGGCAGCTTGCCGTCTGCACGGGAGCATGGGATGAGGGCCTCGCACTTAAGGGGCAACTCCGCTTCATTTTTGATATTTAGAAAACTGTGCAGCCCTCTTCACTATCATATAGAAGGAAGACCACATGTCAAATATTACGATCTAATTCCGTCTATATATTTAATAAACTGGCCAGCAAACTTTCAAACGAGCCAAGTCGCCGAAATCTACCAACTCTAGCGTGCGACGTGAGGTGCAATCATCAGCGCAGTCGATGCCGCGGAGTTGGAGCGGCCAACATTGAGCCACTACGTCAGAGGCATGTCTACGTCATTCTCACGTTTTGTTTGTTTTTACTTCTCAGAGTGAAATTGAACGAAGACGTCATGAGTTTCTTCTCCCGGTGTTGGCTCAACGGCGTCCACGTGATCACCGTAACGTGGATGCGCTAGTTCGCGCTGCCCGCGCGCTTATCGGTCTGTTTCTCCGTTCCCCCTCTCCTCTTTCGTCTCCCCTTCCCCCCTCTCCCCCGGGCCATCACCGCTCACGCCATGTGAAGCGACCTGCCCGCGTCACGTGTCCTGTACCTCGCCCCCACGAACGTCACAAGACCACGTGGTTCGACGTGACGTGGCCATGACTCTGACGACACGAGAACAATGTTGCCTGACTGCAACCGAAGTTTCGGTTTCGGTATCAGCTGATTGTTTAAGATTACACAAATAATATTCTACATTTCGCGAATCAGAAGACGTAGAGCTGTTTAGTAGTTCTTTATTAAAAGGAATCACGTGTAAGCCTAAATTTTCCGGAATTGAGCGGAGTTGCCCTTTAATTTTTTTTGTGAGTGATCTTACTAACGAATAACAACACCTCAAAGTTGCTTCTTATATTAAAAATAAAAAAAAAAAAACTTTCAAATGTTTAAGAACAAGTCTGGAGCTTCACATTACGGCTTGCGCGGCGTGCGTCAGGGCTATTCACACCCTCTCTGATTCATGTTTTTTTTTATTTGTGGAGGTAGTTGTAAGGAAAAAAGAAGGGGGTTTTGCATTCACAAGAGTAAATCACTTGCTGTCTCCTTAGCTGTGCAAGCGCTCACAGTTGTGTTGGAAAGCGCCGCACACTTGTTTTAGCTACGTTAAGCTTGCCGATACCGACGCTTCTATCCAAGTGTGACTCGACAGCTGCTGCCGAGCAAAAGCTCGTCAGCAACTGACGCTTAGCTCCTCCCGAATCGAATACGTGGCAAAGAAGTTTGTCACATCGCGACTTCTGCTCGAAAGAAAAGCAGACATTTCCATAAATTCTTAAATTGTCGGACATGGCCCGGCAAATTCAGGCGGTTGATTATTTTGTTCTATCCAATTTTTACTAACAAATGGAAACGGTAGTAATTCATAGCAGTTGTATACCTCATTTTTCGGGACGCTGAAGTGTCACCGACTTGCTAGATTTAAGACTTCGATCGCGAGGGGGCCTCGCACGTTTCGCGTCGACCGGGTGAACAAGCAGGAATGATTGAAACGACTCCGGAAGCCGGCCACCATTTTTTTCCTGTCAGTTATTTTGAGGAAATGTTTGTTTACTAGTTTAAGAAATTAAAAAAAAAATCAATTTGAAACTAATAAGAAACTATCACTCACGAAACACGCGGCAACCAACAAGATACACGGAGTCGTTTTCACTGAAATGTTTATTACACACGCGAGAGGTTCTCGAATTTCGCTTTTCTGTTTTCAATTTGATGAGACATTCCTTTCTCAGTTCTATTTTTCCCGAATCATAATAATCCACCCTCTTCGCCGTGGTATAGATGTTGTAGTGGGGCAAAGCGCTGGATATTCTATTTTCATCATCCTGCTTTTTGTACTGGGGTAGAGAAAAGCGCGCCACCATCTCAGCGCTTCGACACTTCAGCGCCAAATATGTTCGTTAGCACGGCTACGCGTGTCACGGTTTTAAGCTTTGTTAAAATGTCCTACTTCAAATATCACTTCACCAAAACACAACGCGTTAAGCAGGCTTTGCCGCGCGTTACCCAAACAGCGCATGAAGCGATCCAGTGATTTTCCCCCCTCCCCCCTTTTTACAGGGCTGTACCCCCCCCCCTTGTTTTTCCGAAGGCATTCCCTTAAAGGGTAAGTGCAAAGAAAAGAAGTGTATTTTTAAACAGCCTAATTGGGGCAAGCATGTCACAAAACAATTTTTCCACCAAAAACAAAAATGTTTACAGCAACAAGGCATGTAGTTGGGCTAGTTGGTGGTACATTGTGATTGACTATACCCGTTTTGACCTCAAGAAAACAGTAAGTTTTGCGCATTGTTCACACGCCGCACGAAATAGTTCTCTCCAGATTTGGTTGTCGGAGGCACGGGCGATACTTTTGGCGTTTGAAATGTGTACTCCTTGATAAGATAACGTGTATCCACTCCAAAATGCTACTAAATATATCTTAAATCACCACCTAAAGGTGAAAATTAGTAATCATCCGCGAGAAGCCGGACTATTTTTTCCTACGGTTCTTGAGGTGAAAACAGGTATAGACCTGTCGTACTCCCGTAGATCCATGCCTTGTCCCACCGAATTAAGCGCGTTGCCGGTGGGTTTAAGGTGCGTGTCGTCTTCTCGGCGCCACCTAAGCTGTCCCACCTTTGTGCTGCTGTGAGTAGAGAGGGACGCCCTTCCGTTCAGTGCGGCGTCAAACATCGCACCCCGTACGTCGCTTGTGCAAGCGGGGTCGTGTACCAGATCCCCTGTCCTGCGGCAGGGTGTAGATTGGTCAGACGGGGCGTTGTGTAAACGTAAGGGCAAGGGAGCATTCGCTTTCTTTGCGTTCCTCGCCCTCAGGGAACCTAGCAGTCCATTGTGACAGGTGTGGCTGCACGCCGTCATCTTATGATATAAAGATTTTGTCACGTCACAAAAACAAGACTGCGAGGGAGATGGACGAAGCATTTTTTATGGCGTATATCGGAGCTGACGCGTGTGTGAGCGCTCCTTCTGTTGCCCTTGCGAATGACGAGATAGTTTTTTCTGAGAAAGTGTGGCAGGTTTGTGTGAGGGTGCGTGGGCGTGGGTGATGCCGTATGTTATTGGTTTGATCTGTTTGTTCTCTCCTTTCCGCCTTTCTGTGTTTATTTCTTTGTTTACAGAGCAATAAACTTTCAGTTGTAAGTCAGCGCCCTGTCTGTGTGTTTCTTCGACCTCGTCCTACGTCTTTTTTGCGCTGTTCCCACCAATCACAGTTTACAGCAATATTTGTTGCGCGAGGTTGATTTTAATTTGCGGCTATTTCGTCCGTTTTAAATCGCGCGCCACAAAGTTGGTATTATACGTCACGTAGTGGCTGCTATACGTCACGGAGTGACGTATAACAGCCACTCCGCGCGCGTCGAAAAAAGCGGGAGTTTTAAATGTGGAGAAGTTGGGACTCCGACTAAATTACGTCCTATGGCGTAAATAATGCTATAAAAATTTGTTTTTTCGCGGAAGATTTGTTTTGGGACATGCTTGTCCCAATCAGGCGGTTTAAAAAGACATTTTTTTTCTTTGCAGTTACCCTTTAATTCACAACGACTCCTCTATTCTCAATGCCCCCCTAAAAATTTAGACACCCCACCCCCCCTCGCTCTAATATCAATTCCTGGGGAAACCCCTGAAGCGATCTGACGAACCGATCGGTTCCAAGATCTGCGCGGTCTGTCCCAGTCTGTCCTAACCGTAACGTCACAAACGATGATGATGATAGCTAGAGAAGCGCCTCCTGCAGGCGCAGAGGCCAACAACATTGAGGCACTCTACCTCCTGTAGCTCGTGCGCAGGGCCGAGCCTCAAAATAGGCAATACAACAGCGAATTCCGACGGCGGGTTTTTGACGCTTGCCGTCTGTGCCGAGTTTACGTCTCAAGCCTAAACTATTGGAGGTAACAATGCTGACGTCTCTCCTTGAAGCTCGGGGCCATCTGTGCAGACAGGTCATCAGAGAAGGCGGCTACGTGTTGCGCAGGAGACAAGCCAGTGGCCATCAACGTCGTGTCGTCCACGACTCCGAGGCAGTCTCCTCGCAAAGCTAAAAAAGGATGCAAAAAATGAAAGCCGTTTACAACTCCCTGTAACGCCGAATTAGAGCGCAGCTCTTGAGGGGAGGAAGGCACGGGAAGGGGGAGGTCACGTGACCTTGAAATTTTCCCGCTAAATCTAGCGGAAAGTTTTCCCCGCTAAATCAAGCGGAAAATTTTCCGTTTGATTTAGCGGAAAACTTTCCGCTAGATTTAGCGGGAAAAATTTTCCGCTAGATTTAGCGGGGAAATTTTCGCTAAATTTAGCGGGGAAAATTTTCCGCTAGATTTAGCGGGGAAAATTTGCCGCTAAGTTTAGCGGGGAAGTTTACCCATCATGCACCGCGCGGTTACGCCGACGGCGACGCCGCTCAAGCCGGAAAAGAACGCCTAAGAGCTGCGCTCTAAAAAAAAATCTTTGTGAAAGGGTTTGTCAATCCCTGGAAAACGAAGCGGTTCACAAAAAGGGGAACAATGACGCCGATTATGGAAGAGCACGAAGTGTTTTCTGAAAGATGGGAGCAGAAAAGGGGTTTTCGATTATACAACGGCCACCCACTTAACCGGCTACCGAGTATTTCGTTCCCAAACACCTGGGATCTCGCGTTCGCTCTTGGCTGTTGAACGGAACCATCGGGTGCGGACGGTGTCTGCTATATGTCAGCAGTCAACCTGCAGCTCCTCATTTTCCGGACTATAGTTCGCGGACTAGACACGTTCAAAAGCGTATATTTTACACGGTGCGAACTGTCTACAGGTGCGGACAATAGAGGAATTTGCTCTTTTTTTCAGATCGTTTAGTATTGCAACTTTATCGACCTATAGGCGACGCCACTATCGCGCAAATATGGCGGTCGAATACAGGTCGTGCCGTGCCATGTGCCAGATGAACGCTCAACGCTGGGGTATCAGCAAGCAAGCGTTGGACTCAAAATGGTTTGCCCCGCTTTTCAACCTCCACGTCTCGAAGCTGCTGCGATGTGAAGGCGTAAGCGAACTTCCAGAGGCTTGACTTTCTTTGATGAAGCGGTGAAAGGACTGCCTACTGTCCTTTCTACGGTGCGGATGAACTTTGGTAAACGCGGAATGTCTGGTTCATGCGTAGGTTGCGTAAGTTGCGTGCAGAGCAACCTGCAGGGAACAAGTTGATACTACAGTTACGACAGAGCCACAGGGACAACTGTTTTATAGCGCAGACCACCGACAACATGTAATCACGGAAGCCACTGCAGACGGGCAGAAATCGCAAACTGTTCCGGCCAGTTCAGTGTTTTTCCGCTAGGTGGCGTCCGTTTCGCTGCAACCTAGAGTTACACCGTTCCAAGTAGGTCGATGCAGAAAGGGAAAAGCACTCTCGAGCCAGAGCGCTGCGCCAATGCTCCACTTACCCTTTCTCTCGAAAGCTCATCTGGTTCACGGAGTGGACTGTTAGAAAGCACTTGCGCAGTGTACGGAGGCAAGTTGTTGCGACATGTTAGGCGCCGCTTTGATATTATAACGTGTTTTCGCGCTTGACATGGCCTATGCAAGAAAAGAATCGACCGGGCAGCACTGTGCTGTCAATGGTTGTACAAATAACAAAAAAAAAGTAAAATAAACGCCGATTCAGTGTGCGAGACCCACGCTGTCAAACAGGATGAATGTGGGTGCGGCATGTTTATGCTGCACCGGTTCCCCGCTGCTCTGGACCTACGACGCCGGTGGCTGAAGAATTTAAACAGGAAAGACTTCTTGCCATCGAAGAGCAGTCGTGTGTGCTCCGACCATTTCTTGGACGGCCGGCGAACTGCGGAAAACCTCGTGCCGTTCCTTCGCCTAAGAACGGCACAAAAAAAAAAAAAAAAAAAAAACGGATCTGTCGCATTTGCTATTTGTACTCGGTATTTATATATCGATTCACATTTAAATTTGAGGTTTCTACTGTTTCAATTAAAGCAGACGTGGCAGCGCTGGTCCGAGCCGCTAAATGCGCAGTTAGTTCAGATGTTCCCGGCGCCCCCAAGCTGCGACAAATCGAGTTCAGCGCAAATTCACATACCGTAATTCGTGCCATCCTGACTTCGTTCAATCCTCAATTTCACTAGCGATCCTCAATTTTACTAGCGATCCCCAATTTCACTAGCGATCCCCAATTTCGCTTGCGATCGAAACGCCGAGTTTGGTTTGGGAGCGACGACTGCCCCAGAACCGCGCCCAAAATTACCCACAAAAAGACGCCAGAAAAGCAGGATGCACTTTTCCCCATGGCTGACATACTAATTAAGATAGTGCTTTCCTCCATTGACGAGGACAATGAGCCGAGGGCGCCGAATACGGCAGCCGTGAAGGCAGAAGCAGCTGCGGTAGGTGTAACTCGGTGAGCAGGGTAACAGTCCGGTAATGGCGGTCGGTCATTCGGGCGGGTTCAGATTCCCCCAGATGCCCGGACGAGGGTAGGCGGCGCTACACTCGTTAAAATGGCGCCGGCTAGGAAGCCCAGCTTGGAACGGTGTATAAACTCTACTGCAACCGCGAAACGGACGCCACCTAGCGGGTGTGAAATCTGAAGTGCATGCAAAACTAGAAATAGAACAGCGCGGAGTAGGTAGGCTGGCTTTGGGGGCACATTGCAAAACGCCAAACCAGGGAGTGCAAGGAGACATGGGATGGGCGTCATTTGGGGGCAGGGAAGCTGCGAGCAAGATAGAATTTGAGGATCGGTTGAGGCAAATGGATGGGGAGCAATGGGCACGAAAGGTTTTCAGCTTTCATGAGGAGTATAGACACAAAGTGGAGACAGCGCACTAGGAAATTAAGAGGAACGTTTTTAGGCTATAGTGGGGTTACGGAAGAGCAGGTCTCAGTTAAAAAGAAAGTTAAGGCCTCAGAAAGAGATCAGTGGCTAGAGGGAATGCAGACAAAGACGGCTCTGGAAAGCTATAGATTAAACAAAACAGTTATTGTCAAAGAAAGCATTTATGACAATTCTAGGGGAAGTTCATTGTTGTTTGAGGCAAGGACAGGTGTTTTGCGAACCAGAACATACAGAGCGAAGTACCAGGAAATGGATGCAGTGTGCGCTGCTTGTGGAGAGGTGGACGAGACGGCTGAGCACTTGATACTCTACTGTAAAGGGCTTCACCCTACCGAAGACAACATAGATTTAATAAAGTCATTGGGTTTTAGAGACAGCGAAAGAAAAGTGGATTTCAAGACAATAGAGATTACCAAGCAAATATTAAGTGAATGGTGGTAGAAAGCACGAGAAAACTAGGTATTTTCTTATTAACTGATGGCAAGGGGTTTTATAGCCTCACTTTCTTTTCAGTGCGAAGTGAATATAGTTTTCACATTTAAATATTCTAAGCTTAAATGGTAATACAAAATGGCTGGGTGGCCTAAGCTACCGCCCGATCCAAAGAGCTCAGCCGTATTCATCCATCCATCCATCCATCCGCGAATACGACGAGGCATGACGAATACTGTGAATGACGGAGTATGTTAATGCGGATTTCTGTATGATACAAACTTCGCTGTGTGCTATAAATAGAATATTCGAGGCCTGTGAACAGCCTCCTCTGTCTCCAGTCAACGCCACCACACTCGGATGGCGCCCAGGGGCAGGTCCAGAACTCCGATTTGGAGGGGCGAGAAAATTTGAATGGACACAATTCTCCCATTCTTTCTTGTGCACCCGGGGGTCCACCCATGTCAAATTGCCCTCCGAGAAGGGGGGGGGGGGGCGGCCGCCCTTGTCGCCCCCTCCCCCCCCCTCCCTTGGATCCGCCCCTCCAATCTGTTGACCCGAGCGCTGGAGGTGCAGGGCCGGCCCTACGTCCGAACACATGAAAGTCACCGCTGGGGGCGAGGTCGGGCGAATAAGGTGGGTGCGTGAGACATCCAAATTTCATATCGTGCCACAAACGCCAAAAACCTCGCCGCTGCCGCAATGTTTTCGTTCGTCACTGCGCGGTGTGCCTGGTGTTGCGACCGAGGGGTTCTCCAGGCAGCCTCACGCAGGGCCAGGCCAGGACCAGGAACCGCCGGCCGACTCCCGACACGAACATCACGAGACGGGAGGGTCTCTCGCGACAAACTCTGTTTAATACATATATACAAAGTCACTGAATCGTCCGAGAGCACACATGCGACCTCCTGTTTGCTCCTTTTATCGGGTCGCTGTTCGGTACTCTCGCGGCTGGCAGCCAATGGTGGCCGAGCTGCCAACAAACGTCATGTTCAGGCCCCGCCCCCACTCATCCTCCGAACACGTGCACACATACACGCACACCCTGCAGCGGCGGCCGGGCTTCACCTTCAGGCACCAAGGTACCCTCTCCCTCGAAAGCCGCGCCGAGGAGGCCACGACAAAGGGTCCATTGTCCACACGGGAGACGACGTTGGCGGAGACAGTGACGATCCCTCCATTAGGTGGCTTAGTGGCACAAAGGGTTGGCCGGAATATCCGTCAGTAGCGTCGGAGGCTAATCCGAGCCGAACACACCCACGAAGGTCCCGCAGCTGGCGCGCCGTCACTCGGAATCCTCGCTCGGTAATCCCCCCGGTTCCTGCGTCGGCTGACCCCGTTTCAGGCCAGCGTAATCGCAGCCAGAATGAAGGGTCCGGCTCAGCTCCGCGCCTAGGTGGGGCGACGTCAACACGGTGGTCCTCCGTAGAAAGCCACGGCATCCCCTTTGTTGCCTCTCGCTTCGTTTCCGGGCAAAGCTGACTGGAGGCACGTGGCGACGATGCTCAAGGCGATCACCGGTTCCGCTCGGATTAGATAGGGAGGGTCTGGTCCGGGGGCCTTTCGTAACAGCTCCTCCGCCGCTGGGAAGAGTGTCTTGAGGGGGAGCAGTCCACACTGGTCCCTTGAAAGACGCGGTCTCACGGCTGGGCTGGCGACTGAGGTCCAGGCTGGAGTCCACACTGGGAAGTGGCAGCAACAAAACCCACAACACCGAACCAGACTCCGCGCAGCCGAGCGCCTAGCCTCCATACCTTCAATCCGCCAGACCACTCTTAAATGTACAAAGCCAAAACAAACAAAAAAAATTGTTCTTCATAATACTCGCGCAAAACCCGTTACCTCAAAATATTCACTTTTCCCGACCGGTTGCGTAAGCCAGAAACAAAATTTTGCCCTCACCCCTTTATAAATCAGGTTTCACACCACCGCTCATCAGTGCTCACTCTGGCCATCCGATCATGGAGCCCGTTCACGTCTTAGAAGCCCCGCATGGATCATCAGCGTTCCTCTTTTAGCTGTGCCCCTTTCTACCTCGCCTCGAAGGCTTACTACCGTGAAGCGAGATAAACTTTCGAGCTTGCTAACACAACGCACTGCAGCTCAACAAAATGCAATAAAACGGACTCCCGTGAAAATAATACATTACATACCATTACGTAACTCACATAGGGCATATCCCTACTGAATTCAACCGCGTCCTCCATAAAGCAAACTATACCGAGGATAAAACCGCTTTAAATGAACTCTACCGCCAGCACAACGAGCTGAAGCCAAACGAAACGCAAAACTCGGACTCCCGAAAAAAGAAAGCCTATTCATACCACTGGCTAAGCCGACTTCAGAAAAAGAAATTCAAATTAAGCTTTTCCCCTTTCTGGTGGCCTCTGCCTCGTCCGCTTCTCTCGGACATCTTTCACCGGCGAAAACCTTGCGCTCTAACCTACACCCAGTCTATTCTCGGTGCCACTCTCACCAGAAAAGCCCTGGTCCCCAGACTCAACAGTCTTCTCGAATCCACAGTCGGAAAGTTCAGACTTGATTTCCGCACCTGACTTGATCTCTCGCCGTAGCTTAAGCCGTGAGCCGAGCACGTACTCATGGAACCCGGTGTACTTGGTCGAGATCGTGGAGTTGACCAGCAATGGTCCTGCATTTGGACGATTATCTTCTCTTCTCGTCGCGGAAGCCGGAGACGAGTGTGACGGCTTGACTCCCGACTTCCTCCCGCTGGGTGACTCCTCGCAGCTCCTGTTCTCGTTCGAGTGGCTCTGCCTCGTCGTTTTCGCATCCAGCGTAGTTCTCTCCGTGCTCCCCTTGGATCCCTTGCTCTTGCAGCCGCCGCCGGCTGATGGATCCTTGGGATGGGTCCATCCGCGTTTCCCCCTTTCCGGCCTGGACGACTTCTGCTTCTGGCTCGATGCGTCGCGCCTCTGTTGACGCTGCTGAGCAGAATCGTACGGGGCAGGTCGGAGAACACAGACCCTGCGCTGCTCCCTCTTCTGTTCCTTCTTTCCAGAAGGACGGCTCGAACAAGACGCTTTTTCCGAGCACCCTTGACTTTGGTCTCGTTTGTCCAGCCGCGGCTTGATCTCGGAGTTCCACGGGTGGCGGCCAGGACGACCCACTTCCTGCTCCACCTCTCTATCAGCTGACTTCTCCACGCTGCTTTCCTTGAGTTGGATGGACTTCTGCGGCGGCGTCACCATGCTGGCCTTGTCCTTGTCTCCCAGGAAGCAGACGTCAGATGCTTGAGAGGCCTCCTCTCTTTCTTTGGCGGGATCGCGATCTCCACCAGCTTCGAGCGCTTCAAGCTTGGAGACGGCGTTGTGCGGAACGGCGTCGGTAGTCCCGTCGGCAGAAAGACGCTGGTCGTCAGTTAAATCGGACTCTTCCTCTTCAACCTTTCCTTTCTGACCCACCGTCTCTGCCGCTACCTGACGCGTTATAGCTCCGCTCGGTGCAACCGCTCTTTCCTCCCTGGACACAAGGTCTTTTTCTCGCGGCTCCGGATCACCCTCGTACGTGAACCAGTGAGGAAATGTCGCTGCTAGGTACTTCGAGTCTGTTACCTCTACTACTACCTTTCGCCTCCGAGACAGAACTTCCTGCCTCAACACATCAAGCTCAATGTTGCGCAGCGCTATCTCATCGGCCCGCTTTTTACTCTCGATAGCCTCAATCGTCGGCCCGCCTTTTCCTCTCGCGCTCCTCTCTCGCCTCATCGTCAGCCCGCTTTTTGCGGTCGCGCTCTTCTTGTTCTCTTTTGCGGCTCTCTGCCTCTTTCTCTCTTATCCCCTCTACCGCCTCTGTGATCTCGTCATCACTGGCGTCTGTGGCCTGAATGAGCTTTATGATGTGTGGTTTTCTTTTTGCTTGCCCCAAGTCGATCCCTAAATGGGTACAGACATGTACCAGCTCTGGCAAACGCAACGCGTTGAGATCCATGATCTACTCGATGTAACGGCACTTCCCTGACAAAACTGACGTCAAACGGACACTTTTCTGTTCTGACGAAAACTTTTCCCCGTCGCCTCACAACAAACTAAGAGTTGTAGGGTCTGGCGAATCAAAGGAAGAAAGCCGGGCACTCACCCACACCGAGAGTCATGGTCCAGCGCAGTTGGATCCCGCCGCTGCCATCCAGTTGTTGCGACCGAGGGGTTCTCCAGGCAGCCGCAAGCAGGGCCAGGCCAGGACCAGGAACCGCCGGCCGACTCCCGACACGAACATCACGAGACGGGAGGGTCTCTCGCGACAAACTCTGTTTAATACATATATACAAAGTCACTGAATCGTCCGAGAGCACACATGCGACCTCCTGTTTGCTCCTTTTATCGGGTCGCTGTTCGGTACTCTCGCGGCTGGCAGCCAATGGTGGCCGAGCTGCCAACAAACGTCATGTTCAGGCCCCGCCCCCACTCATCCTCCGAACACGTGCACACATACACGCACACCCTGCAGCGGCGGCCGGGCTTCACCTTCAGGCACCAAGGTACCCTCTCCCTCGAAAGCCGCGCCGAGGAGGCCACGACAAAGGGTCCATTGTCCACACGGGAGACGACGTTGGCGGAGACAGTGACGATCCCTCCATTAGGTGGCTTAGTGGCACAAAGGGTTGGCCGGAATATCCGTCAGTAGCGTCGGAGGCTAATCCGAGCCGAACACACCCACGAAGGTCCCGCAGCTGGCGCGCCGTCACTCGGAATCCTCGCTCGGTAATCCCCCGGTTCCTGCGTCGGCTGACCCCGTTTCAGGCCAGCGTAATCGCAGCCAGAATGAAGGGTCCGGCTCAGCTCCGCGCCTAGGTGGGGCGACGTCAACACGGTGGTCCTCCGTAGAAAGCCACGGCATCCCCTTTGTTGCCTCTCGCTTCGTTTCCGGGCAAAGCTGACTGGAGGCACGTGGCGACGATGCTCAAGGCGATCACCGGTTCCGCTCGGATTAGATAGGGAGGGTCTGGTCCGGGGGCCTTTCGTAACACTGGCCCGGTCGCGGGGCGTCCTCCACAGATGTTACGCCGCTTCAAAACTTTGCGGTCCACTCTTAAGCCTGGTTCAGACAGTTGCGTTTGACTGCGTTTGACTGCGTTGCGGCAGCGAGAAACCAGGACATCCCTGCTCCTTATATCGCGTGCCAAGATGATTCCTTGAATTGGACTCCACGCTTCATACGAAGCACAGATGTGCCGGTGACTCGCTTTCGGTTCTCGACGCACCGCAGTCAAACGCACTCAAACGCAAGTGTCTGGACCGGCCTTTACACTTGTTGCAGAAACAGACACAGACCACCACGTACCGCGCTTTCCGTCTGCGATGAATTTCAGCTGGTTTGACACCTTCACGACTGAAAACAAAAAAACGTATCACAGGTCGCTGCTCTAACGCAGTGCATATGCACAGACGCCTGCTTCCTTCTGTGTTGAAACAACATGCTGACACTTGTTAGTCATTATTAATGCGAAAGCCTTATCTGTCGACCTTCAAAGTCCTTGAGCGAAAACACGTCGGCGACACGAAAGGTACTCAATGAAACGGTGCCAAAAGTGCGCCGTCAAAAAGCGCGCTGTCTTCGGAGGTACGCTATCACCGGGACCACAGCCGACGCCACGATCCGAGTGAGGCAATGAAACGGCGCCAAAAGTGCGTCGTCAGAGAGCGCGCTGTCTTCAGAGGTACGCTATCACGTCTGCATCAGCGCTTGGGCTTTTTTCTTTGTCGTCTTAGGGCTAACATAAGAGATCCTGTGAATTTTTTTAATCCCAAGGATAACTCCTGCCAATTACTAAATCAATCGTACAACTTTTCGGAATTTTATTGTACCTTAAAGGTTTTCATTTGAACCACCTACATAGTTTTATCGTAATATAGAGTTGTAAGGAAAGTAACGTGAAAAGTAACCCTTGCGAAAATCAGTGCACTTCCAGCTGGAATATAGAACTGGAAATGAGGTGCTCCAGCTGGATTCCAGCTGGACCCAACTGGATTCCAACTGGAATCCAGCTGGACTGCCTCATTTCCAGTGCCATAATCCAACTGGAAGTGGACAGATTTTCCCCAGGGAATTGATTACTTTTCAATCCACATTAATCCCTTCTGGAAGGCTGTGATCGAATACTGCGATTGGTTATTTGTTTCAGTAAACTAATTTTCACGGTAACTAATTGGTATTCAGTACGGTCTGCGGGGCTGTCGTGACCTTCGTAATAGCAGTATCGGAGGTTGCGGCTCTCTAAATTCGCGCTTCTACGCAGTGCGCCAGTTCGTCTGCTTCTTGCTCAGGGGTTGTGGTGACGTCAGAGTGACGCCGAGCTCTGATTGGCTCCGATTGGAAGGGTAGTGGGTAGACCTCAAAGCTATAGCTGCCTTGAGGTCTACCCTCTATCCTTCCAGTCGGAGCCATCAGAGCTGGGGGCACAGATTCGTCTGGCGTCGCACCAGGCTCGAGGAGGAGGAGGAAAGAAGGAGGGAGAGGAGGAAAGAAGGAAGGAGAGGAGGAATAGAGAGAGAGATAAGAGGAGGGGGTGAGGAGGAAACTGGGGAAAAGCCCCCGGAAAGTTTGTTGTGAAAAAAAAAAAGGGGGGGGCATGCGGTTGGGGACGTCCCCCGCCGATTTGTTGTGGGTACTTTGTTGTGGAGAAGCAGACGATTTGAATGTTTGACTAAACGCTGGTCGCTTACTGTTACAGATAATTAATAGGGTTAATATTTTTAATACCCTCGGCTCAGCGCACCGTGGCGATTTGTAAGCGGAATAGGAACAGCCCCATTCAAATAAGTTTGGGAAACAAATTTTTACCCAGGATTGACCCAGTGCCGAAAATAACTATAATTTACGTTGTGAAATAAAATAACAAAACAACCTAAATTCCAAATGCTAAGAAAGCAGCTATACGAAATCAAAACCATTAATCTAGTAGGTTCTTGAAAACCCGAGAAATAGGCCCAATTATCTGTAACAGTACCCACAACAAATCGGCGGGGAACGTCCCCAACCGCATGCCCCCTTTTTATCTTTTTTTTTCGCAACAAACTTTTTGGGGAGCCCGTTCCCAGTTTCCTCCTCACCCACCCTCTTCTCTCTCTCTTTATTCCTCCTCTCCTTCCTTCTTTCCTCATCTCCAGTCCTCCTCTCCCTCCTTCTTCCTCCTCCTCTCCTCCTCCTCCTCGAGCCTGGTGCGACGCCAGACGAATGCGTTCTGACGTCACCGTAACTCCCCGCGCAAGAATCAGACGAACTTGCGCTCTGCATAGTCACTGACGGCACGAGAACGCCAGGGCGTCTCTCTCCGATGCCCGCGCTCTCAGCACGCGCTCCTTGCCTTCCGTCGTGCTATGGCTGCGCGTGCACGCTGCAGGCTCACGATGCGCCGATGCGTTATCCAAGAATAGAAAATTCACCCTGAACCGTCGCCTCCTCTATACTCACAAAGCCTGGCAGTTCGACGACGGAGCCATAGAGTGCCCGGTCGCAGATTTGGAGCGCGAGGATCTGGTAGCACAGAGCATTCAAAGAGCCATTTCTCGGGGAGCCTGGACGTCAGCGCTCAGCTTTTGCACCGGCGAGGACCCGAAACACACTTGTTCGCTCGGGAGAAGTGTGTTTCGGCGTCTCGCCGCAGGGGTGCGCCAGTCACGTGGCTCTACTCTCATCCGTTGTCTGCCGCTCCACCTTTTTCCATTTCGGCGGCCGCTTCTCGTGGCGATCTGTCAGGCTTTTTCAGTATATAGGAGTCTATGCCTGGAGGAGGGACAACTGAGGAACCTCCCTGCCGTTCTCATCTTCTCAATAACCATAAAGGCAATGTTCCTACTCGAGCATTGAGGAGACATCTGGTGATCCTTTTTGTGTGTTGGCCGAAGCCAAGCTCTGGAGTATATATATGAAAGAAACTTCCAAAATTTTGAAACGACATCGCTCAAACTCCGACACAATACGTATTGTAAAAATGCAGCAAACACATCAAAGCTCTGCGTTTTGTTATGTTGTCGTTTCCCAGCCGCTCGCGTCCATACCTTTCCTTCTTGTCAAACACGCAATTTTCTTGGCTGGCGTATCTGTTTTGTAAATAAGCTTTTCTCTTCACCTCCTGTTTTTAAAGCGATATACCAAGAACGCATCAAAGGCGAGTGCGCTTACCGGTAGTAAATAGTCTTAAACTGCTTTGTTTTATTAATATTTCTCGGGGGACCGACGTTGACAGTTAATTGCCCAGCTGCCGCGGTACCGGGCGTTCTAAAATATACGACAGAGCGAAGATATTGCCGCGCGCGCAGATGGCCAAGCAGGCAGCGCGGCCGTGGCCTAACGGTTATCGTGCTTGCTTACCACGCGAAGAGCCAGTGTTCGATTCCTGGGAGCGACGCGTCTTTTATTTATTCTTGCAATTTAGTGTTCTGGTGCATTCAAAAACTCTGTTGCTTGTTCGAGGTACGAATGTTCAAGTCGCCGAACCTTCTAAAGTCGCTAAACTTTGTTCCCGAAGTTTGCGGAACGCGCTAATTGGACGCTCGCGACGCTGACGTCGCGCCGCGCGAGGTGTCAATCATCAGAACGCTCATTTCTTTGAGAGCGGCAGAATGCAACCAAGTTCATCTAGGTGCGCGTGCAGCGCGTGAGGGGCGCGATGAGCCCACGGCTTCGCTGATGACGTAGCACCCGTTTGTCCCTACATCCCTACGCCAAGCTAAAATTAATGCTTTGGAGATTTTCCCTAGTCGACCTGTTGACGCTCCATTATAGTTGATTATAGTTGATTATTGTGGTCAGCATATTGTTATTGTCACAATAACTATCGTTTTTTTTTTTACGTGCATTTATTTTTTTATTTTTTTTGTCGTGCTATGCGCGCGTTTTGTATTAAATTTCATAAGTACGGTATTTTCAAACTTTTTATTGGAGATATGAACTGTATCGCTTTGCTGTATGTTGTTCCTCCCTGCCACGGCCCACGGGCCAGCAGTATGTATAAATAAATAAATAAATAAATAAATAAAATAAATCCCTCCAAAGTTTGTGTAAAAAAAAAAAAGTGATTAGAAACTTCGTTTGTCGAAGTTGTCGCTGACGTCAACGTGACATTTCAGAACTTTGCGAGAGCCGTGGTTTGAGCCCGAAATCTTCGCCTTGGATCGAGGCGAAGTCAGGGACTCCGGAACCGGAAAGGCAGGGGGGCCAGAGCCTCCCCCCCCCCCTTCCCCCAAGATTTTTCAGGTTGGGGCTGAGCCCCTCACTCTGACTTTGAAGAAACGCAAAGCTGTTTATTCAATTCCTCCAGTCAGCGAGGCGGCGGAAGAGGCCAGATCAACGCCAAATAACCTTCTTCCGCTTTGCCCAACAAG
Source organism: Ixodes ricinus (assembly GCA_037355805.1). Classification (NCBI taxonomy): domain Eukaryota; kingdom Metazoa; phylum Arthropoda; class Arachnida; order Ixodida; family Ixodidae; genus Ixodes; species Ixodes ricinus. Next base: position 73,032 of record JAZHYW010022592.1, read on the forward strand.
GTGGACTCTCAGAATGAAGTCAATGAAAAGGTTCGCTGAAAACTATGAGTTCAGGAGACACTGAACGAGCTGCTACAAGGAGAATATTCGATTGCAGACAACAGCAGAGCCATTTTGAAGGGTTATAAGAGGCTTTTGAAAATGTTTGAAATGCTGCTAGAAATGAAAATTTCTATAGCTTTGTTCGGTCCATGCGAAGAACTTGCAAGGGTACTGCAACGTTCAACGTTTCGCGCCGCAGGTATCAAAGAGGCTGCAGAGACTCTTTGCGAGGCAATGTCCCGTCTGCGATCTGAAGTCGCGTTTGAAGGGTTGTGAACTGCGCGAGCTCAACTGCAATGCGGCTAGGTTTGAAGGACCCTCGCAGTGCAAGGCCGACAAAACCGCCAAAAAGGCTTGAAATGAGCATCAAACTTTCTCCGCCAGTTGTACTTGATTGCAAGGCAGCGTTACGGAAGGAGTACTTTGCGGCTGTTGACTGCATTCTGAGTGAAACTCAACGGCGGTTTGAATAGCCTGGTATGAAGCAGCTAGTAAAACTAAAGAGCACCTTGATTAAAGCTGCTGGGGAAGACAGTTTACAACAGATGACCCGAAAGATTCTATCACAATTGACATCACATTGAGGACACTGCAGGCAAAATCTGACGAAATTCGTGACCTCCTGGACCAAGTCGTAAAATATACGAAACTTCTTCATTTTGTGCCTGCATCTGTCGCTTCGGGGAGCGCTCGTTTAGTGCCTTACGCCGAATTAAAACGTATCTAAGCAGCCGCATGAGTCAGGGAGGCTAACACAGCTCCCTATTTTGCACATTCAAAAAGAAAGAACATCGAGCTCAACCTGGACGACATCATCAAGGAATTTGTCTTCAGGACTGCTGAGCGAATGGCGACCTCTGGTCTCCTCGAGACGATTAACACACATGGCTTTGGGGCCTATATATGGATCTGTTTCCTTCATCACGCTTTTGCGGACATTTTCAAAATATGTATTAAGATGTCATTGTATATATGTAATTATCTTGGCTTACTCGTTCATTTCATAGCGTGGATGTCTTTTTGGATGAACATTTGAAGAATACTAAACGTGATTCTCCGCAAACTTAATTCTGCAATGCTGTGTATCCTTGTAGGAATTTTGAAATTGTCTGAAGCACTATGCATAAGCGTTTTCGCGATATTAGAGAGTTTTAGTGGATCGTACGTAAAAGCTTTGAGGGTCGGAAAGTGCATGCGCAAAACGCAATATTGCGTTTTACGCGTGTGCATTTCCGACCCGCAATTGTATTGCGTACGGGCCACTAAAACTCCCTACTGTTGTTATGAAGCAGGAAGGAAAAGTGATTGCACGTGCTAAGTAAGAAACTTCATGCAAATAATATTTGATTTTTTAATAAACAGTAAGTAAACATGAAACAACAGAAATTCGGCTCCAGCCCTTGTCTCCTATATTAAAATATACAAAAACAAAATGCTTGAATTCAGCCCCCCCGCCCCCCACACACACACACACACTCAAAATCTACTTCGGAGTCTCTGGCCGAAGTTAAACCTTGTAAATATGGCGGTGCCGTACGCTGTGGCCGAGCTTATCTTGCGCCACCGTCGGCGTCGCTACCGAGACCACCACGCATTTCAACTCCCCGACGACGACTTTCGGCGACAGTACCGGTTATCGAAAGCCGTTGTGCGTTGACTCTGCGACAAGCTTCGTTCGGCGCCCGGACTTCGAGGCGACGGGCAATCGCGTCTACCATGACCATGGAACGACAAGTTCTCTGCGCGCTCCGGTTCTTCGGAACCGATAGCTTTCAAGGCATGGTAGCGACTGATCGAGCACCTGTCAGTCTCCCAAATGACTGTGAGCCGGGCTGTCATCCCGCTCAGCGGCGTAGACTTTCCATTTTTCCCAGAGGGGCAGGCTGAGAAGTTCTCCCGGGGGGGGGGGGGGGGGGTGTTGCGCGTTACTTTTCTGCCAGAACTCGGAAATTGAAGCTAACGAAAGCATGCTGGGATTCCATTTCCCATGTATTTCGTCAATAAAGGCAACGTGGGCGTTATTTTGTTTGCATGCCAACACTAGAAGCTCGTTACATGGCACGTAAACAGCGTCTCGGTAAGGATCGTGGCCCGGGGCCGGGGGGGGGGGTGCTCTGCCCATCCTCAGAATCTACCGGGGGCCAGCCCCGGTACCCCCGAAGTCTACGCCTATGATCCCGCTCATTATCCAGCCTCGTCATCTCGCTCACCGACTGGGCTCGAATGGTCCCGAATGCCGTCGAGGTTGATGGCCCAGTTTGAAGGGAATCTTCGGCCGGTGGCTGAAATTATTTTGGCAACTCTATTAGTGGCTAGGACGTGCAAACTATTGGCCCACCAACTATCGACCCACGTATCCCACTATCTTTAAAACCTTTCTTGATATATGCTGTCAGACTTAGAATTATCATACAAATTTACTGTGACCCTCTACATGACAGCAAGATGGTGATATACTCTAGGGCATTTAAGCAAGGTTTTGTTTCACCATGCACAAGGGCATGCAGCAATGTTTGGGGGTGTTTTCCCACTGCCAATCGGTGCACCATAAAAGTCGGCATGTGAATGCAAAAATGGTGTGATCTCACCTCCAGTCCCAGCACTGGCCCGCCACAACCTTGGACTGTGTCCACACCGAGGATTCCAAGTATTCGCTCCTCCTTTGGAGTCAGAGGCGAACCTCGGGGTAGCCCTCCTCCCGTGCCTCTCCCTTCCTCACTTAGGATACCTGTCTTGCTCCTTTGCTACTCTAACTTTCGCACTCCAAAACTGCTGCCACTCCGCCCAAGTCTTGTTCGCCGGCCCCTGGCTGTTTAGGCGCCGCACAAGCTCGGCCCACCACAGAGTTCGCCGATCTCTGGTGAACTCTGCGGTGACCTCGGTGCAGGCCCCCGCCAATTGTGGGTGGTCCTCCATAAAGTCAATCAGAATATCCAATTGTATGGAGGACATGCGCGGTTTTAATGTTCTAGATTTTGAAAGAGCCGGCGAAGCGGGCGGAGCAGGCGGCGATGCCATATTTCTTACGCGTCTGTCTGGCCGTTGCAACGATTGCAGACGACTTTTTGTCAATGTGTGCAGTGATGGAACTACTGCCACATTTTGCGTCAAAGGGCACCAGAAACGTTCAGTCGACTCAAATTCCACTGAAAATATTGTCTGAAAAAAGTTTACATGCCTGCGTCACCAAGGCGACGAACTCGAAAACGAAACTGAAACCACTGAAACTCTCATCGAACCTGTCCCGCGTGGTGGGGCTTTGGTACTTCCGTTTGCTATAAGACGCATAAGAAGTGAAGCTGAAGACGCTGCAGACGACAGGCTTTGCTCGAGATTCGGCAGTGTGGTGCTGTTTAAGTTGTCATCGCGAAAATTGAATGCAAAGAAACGATTTAGGTCTAATAGCACTGGCACCACTGATCTTTTAGTAGGCTGTATCGTAGATAGAGGCCTGTATTGCTGGGGTCGAGCGGCACCACCGGCAGTCATCGCTTGACACGAGCTAATGCATGCTATAGGAGAAACGGGAAAACTCAATTTTATTACCTTAGTAGGTTGTTCTCGACCATGAAACTTCTATCGTGTTTTCTGCAAATAACAGTAAATATTGTGGGCAAGAATATCAAACGCGTTAGAATACCAATCTTTTTTAAATAAATGTGGTGTGGTTGAGGGTCGAGGGCGACTTTGTTGGGCGTAAACTGTGATGTGTTTAATAAGACAAGGGTTACCGAGAGTTATTGTGGAGTCATTCGTGATCTCGAAGTCATCAGAGCTTAGCAAACGATAAGTTAGAAGACCTTTACTGGGGACATTCGCATCGTTTTAACCGCTTGTACATAGTACTTCTGGTGAAAGCTTTTTCTTTGAACTGCTGTGAGGGCTTCCGTGACAAACTAAAACTCGGAGCGTGCCGTTCAGTCGCTGAATGTGTCATTTATTTAGCAACCGAAGCAAGCGACGTCAGTAGAGTCGGTGGTGCTCCGGCCCATTTTTTTTTAAATCAACGTTCGAACGCTTGACGAATGTCGATTTGATCTCCAAGCACCCGATATAATGATCGCAGCACATCATAAAATACTCGCCTTCGAGCACCACGTACAAGCTTCAATATTCCTACTTTTGCGTGTTTCTCCCTTAGACTTGCGTGTATTGCCTGTTGTCAAGCAATGGCCGCCGGTGATGCCACCGACGGGTTCCCGATCCGCGATCCAGACTTGCACTGTGAGAGTTCTAATGCATCGCACCCGCGGAGTGCTGCACGGAGAACCGGCCCCGAACGAACTTGCCGAATGTACCGAGTGCAGACTGATGCTGTCGCCATAGATGTTGTAGAAGAGTACCGACCTCAAACCGAAACTAGCGCCTTTCTGTTCGACGTGATGGATGGGAATGCGAGAGTGCAGTCGCTGCCAACGTTTATCTATAAACGTTGGTTGCTGCAACGTGTAACTTATATTTGCGATGACTTCCAATTAAGCAACTCGGCTGTCAGAGATATTTACAGACGGCGTAAGTTTCCGAAACCAGCTGACTACAAAACAGCATACACTAGAGAAAATGGATGACACTGTACGCGCAAAAGCTTGCTCCGTTTTAAGCATGGTATTATCAGTGAACCACTGAAAGGATACGGCTTAAATCTAGTTCGTTGGAATATCTAGCGATACGTTTCGTAAGACTTTTTATTTCCCTGGTGAGGGCGTCGAGAACGAGAGCTTTCTCAAACAAAATACGACGGGGCAAGATAGCTGACGTTCAATTATGATTTTGCTCAAGCCTCGGGTAACGTCTCCATGTTTAGCTTTCCCGGACGCTGAGTGAATGCGTCACAGGTTTCTGCTGTGGGAGCTTTGTCAACAAATGTTCCACTTTTCACCCGCACTCGGATGATGTGAGATATCGCGGCCTCTGATGTGTTTGTCCTGAGCCTTTCATTACACACTGGATAGGTTTCAGCGTCTGTACAGCAACATAGCGACTCAAAGTTTGCAAATAAAGCACGGGTCGTCGATTCCTCCCTTCGTGAAATATCGGACGCTTACAATTCAAGCTCACGTTTGAGTTTGTGGCCCACGGGACGCGATTTCTAGCAGAAAATCTACTTTTTCTTTCAGTTCCGCTGTGCGAATGCCGCCTCGTAGGCAGACGAACTCCCGTCGTCTGCTCTTGCTCCTCGCCTGAGCGAGGCATGACGGGATTGACGGCGCTGGAGAGCTCAAAGACAGCGTACAGCGAGCGGCGTGAACGCTCGCCTCCCGCGCTGTCTCGTGCTCTCGTGCACCGCCTAGGGATCGCGGGGGATTTTTCGTCCTTCAACGTCAAAAGTTGCGAAGTTGAGCGCGCCTTCGAACATGAGGGAGGAGGAAACTTCGCGGCGTTCTTTCGGTCACTACCCCCGCTACGTCAGAACGCAAAGAAGGTTTGTGTTCCACGAGTTTAGCGACCCTAGGTCGATTGTTCCAGAAGCCAACGCGTGTAGATAAGGGGCTCCGCGTGGCAATCCGCAGTCAGTCTCGCCCCAGCGTTCGATCCTGCTGTTAAGCCGACTTCGACGCCCGCGACGCTTTGTTGTTATCTTCTGTTTCCTTTTTTTTTGTTTTGGGCACAAGTTCGCCCCATTAAACGTTCAGTTTATTCGAGTTATTCGCCGCCTCATCACTGTGGTCATTCGTGACAATATTGGCTAACTTTCAGCTTATCACTGCATAGAGTGCCGCTTCGCGACGTCTATGCACGTCATTAGCCGAAAGTAGTAATATCGTCACGAATGACAAGTGATGAGGCGGCAGAATAACTGCATACAACTGAACGTTTAATGGGGCTGAACTTGTGCCGCAAGACATAAAAAAGGCCACAGAAGATAACAGCAAAGCGTCGCGGGCGTCGAAGTCAGGCTTAACAGCAGAGCATGAGCGCACGCTGGAGGCGAGACTGACTGCGGATTGCCACGCGGAGCTCGCTTATCGCACGCGTTGGATAACTGCTCGAACAATCGACCTAGGGTCGCTAAACTCGTGGAACACAAACCTTCTTTGCGTTCTGACGTAGCGGGGGGTGTGACCGAAAGAACGCCGCGAAGTTTCCTCCTCCCTCATGTTCGAAGGCGCGCTCAACTTCGCAACTTTTGACGTTGGAGGGACGAAAAATCCCCCGCGATCCCTAGGCGGTGCACGAGAGCACGAGACAGCGCGGGGAGGCGAGCGTTCACGCCGCTCGCTGTACGTTGTCTTTGAGCTCTCCAGCGCCGTCAATCCCGTCATGCCTCGCTCAGGCGAGGAGCGAGAGCAGACGACGGGAGTTCGTCTGTCTACGATGCGGCATTCGCACAGCGGAACTGAAAGAAAAAGTAGATTTTCTGCTAGAAATCGCGTCCCGCGGGCCACAAACTCAAACGTGAGCTTGAATTGTAAGCGTCCGATATTTCACGAAGGGAGGAATCGACGACCCGTGCTTTATTTGCAAACTTTGAGTCGCTATGTTGCTGTACAGACGCTGAAACCTACCAGTGTGTAATGAAAGGCTCAGGACAAACACATCAGAGGCCGCGTTATCTCACATCATCCGAGTGCGGGTGAAAAGTGGAACATTTGTCGACAAAGCTCCCACAGCAGAAACCTGTGACGCATTCACTCAGCGTCCGGGAAAGCTAAACATGGAGACGTTACCCGAGGCTTGAGCAAAATCATAATTGAACGTCAGCTATCTTGCCCCGTCGTATTTTGTTTGAGAAAGCTCTCGTTCTCGACGCCCTCACCAGGAAATAAAAAGTCTTACGAAACGTATCGCTAGATATTCCAACGAACTAGATTTAAGCCGTATCCTTTCAGTGGTTCACTCATAATACCATGCTTAAAACGGAGCAAGCTTTTGCGCGTACAGTGTCATCAATTTTCTCTAGTGTATGCTGTTTTGTAGTCAGCTGGTTTCGGAAACTTACGCCGTCTGTAAATATCTCTGACAGCCGAGTTGCTTAATTGGAAGTCATCGCAAATATAAGTTACACGTTGCAGCAACCAACGTTTATAGATAAACGTTGGCAGCGACTACACTCTCGCATTCCCATCCATCACGTCGAACAGAAATGCGCTAGTTTCGGTTTGAGGTCGGTACTCTTCTACAACATCTATGGCGACAGCATCAGACTGCACTCGGTACATTCGGCAAGTTCGTTCGGGGCCGGTTCTCCGTGCAGCACTCCGCGGGTGCAATGCATTAGAACTCTCACAGTGCAAGTCTGGATCGCGGATCGAGAACCCGTCGGTGGCATCACCGGCGGCCATTGCTTGACAACAGGCAATACACGCAAGTCTAAGGGAGAAACACGCAAAAGTAGGAATATTGAAGCTTGTACGTGGTGCTCGAAGGCGAGTATTTTATGATGTGCTGCGATCATTATATCGGGTGCTTGGAGATCAAATCGACATTCGTCAAGCGTTCGAACGTTGATTTAAAAAAATAGGCCGGAGCACCACCGACTCTACCGACGTCGCTTGCTTCGGTTGCTAAATAAATGACACATTCAGCGACTGAACGGCACGCTCCGAGTTTTAGTTTGTCACGGAAGCCCTCACAGCAGTTCAAAGAAAAAGCTTTCACCAGAAGTACTATGTACAAGCGGTTAAAACGATGCGAATGTCCCCAGTAAAGGTCTTCTAACTTATCGTTTGCTAAGCTCTGATGACTTCGAGATCACGAATGACTCCACAATAACTCTCGGTAACCCTTGTCTTATTAAACACATCACAGTTTACGCCCAACAAAGTCGCCCTCGACCCTCAACCACACCACATTTATTTAAAAAAGATTGGTATTCTAACGCGTTTGATATTCTTGCCCACAATATTTACTGTTATTTGCAGAAAACACGATAGAAGTTTCATGGTCGAGAACAACCTACTAAGGTAATAAAATTGAGTTTTCCCGTTTCTCCTATAGCATGCATTAGCTCGTGTCAAGCGATGACTGCTGGTGGTGCCGCTCGACCCCAGCAATACAGGTCTCTATCCACGATACAGCCTACTAAAAGATCAGTGGTGCCAGTGCTATTAGACCTAAATCGTTTCTTTGCATTCAATTTTCGCGATGACAACTTAAACAGCACCACACTGCCAAATCTCGAGCAAAGCCTGTCGTCTGCAGCGTCTTCAGCTTCACTTCTCATGCGTCTATAGCAAACGGAAGTACCAAAGCCCCACCACGCGGGACAGGTTCGATGAGAGTTTCAGTGGTTTCAGTTTCGTTTTCGAGTTCGTCGCCTTGGTGACGCAGGCATGTAAACTTTTTTCAGACAATATTTTCAGTGGAATTTGAGTCGACTGAACGTTTCTGGTGCCCTTTGACGCAAAATGTGGCAGTAGTTCCATCACTGCACACATTGACAAAAAGTCGTCTGCAATCGTTGTAACGGCCAGACAGACGCGTCAAGAAAATGGCATCGCCGCCTGCTCCGCCCGCTTCGCCGGCTCTTTCAAAATCTAGAACATTAAAACCGCGCATGTCCTCCATACAATTGGATATTCTGATTAGCTTTATGGAGGACCACCCACAATTGGCGGGGGCCTGCACCGAGCTCACCGCAGAGTTCACCAGAGATCGGCGAACTCTGTGGTGGGCCGAGCTTGTGCGGCGCCTAAACAGCCAGGGGCCGGCGAACAAGACTCGGGCGGAGTGGCAGCAGTTTTGGAGTGCGAAAGTTAGAGTAGCAAAGGGCAAGACAGGTATCCTAAGTGAGGAAGGGAGGGGCACGGGAGGAGGGCTACCCCGAGGTTCGCCTCTGACTCCGAAAGGAGGAGCGAATACTTGGAATCCTCGGTGTGGACACAGTCCAAGGTTGCGGCGGGCCAGTGCTGGGACTGGAGGTGAGATCACACCATTTTTGCATTCACATGCCGACTTTTATGGTGCACCGATTGGCAGTAGGGAAAACACCCCAAACATTGCTGCATGCCCTTGTGCATGGTGAAACAAAACCTTGCTTAAATGCCCTAGAGTATATCACCATCTTGCTGTCATGTAGAGGGTCACAGTAAATTTGTATGATAATTCTAAGTCTGACAGCATATATCAAGAAAGGTTCTAAAGATAGTGGGATACGTGGGTCGATAGTTGGTAGGCCAATAGTTTGCACGTCCTAGCCACTAATAGAGTTGCCAAAATTATTTCAGCCACCGGCCGAAGATTCCCTTCAAACTGGGCCATCAACCTCGACGGCATTCGGGACCATTCGAGCCCAGTCGATGAGCGGGATGACGCAGGCTGGATAATGAGCGGGATCATAGGCGTAGACTTCGGGAGGCATCGGGACTTGTGCCCCTGGTAGATCTGAGGAGGTGCCGAGCCCCCCGCCCCCGGCCCCGGGCCATGATCCTTACCGAGACGCTGTTTACGTGCCATGTAACGAGCTTCTAGTGTTGGCATGCAAACAAAATAACGCCCACGTTGCCTTTATTGACGAAATACATGGGAAATGGAATCCCAGCATGCTTTCGTTAGCTTCAATTTCCAGTTCTGGCAGAAAAGTAACGCGCAACACCCCCCCCCCCCCCCCCCGGGAGAACTTCTCAGCCTGCCCTCTGGGAAAATGGAAAGTCTACGCCGCTGAGCGGGATGACAGCCCGGCTCACAGTCATTTGGGAGACTGACAGGTGCTCGATCAGTCGCTACCATGCCTTGAAAGCTACCGGTTCCGAAGAACCGGAGCGCGCAGAGAACTTGTTGTTCCACGGTCATGGTAGACGCGATTGTCCGCCGCCTCGAAGTCCGGGCGCCGAACGAAGCTCGTTGCAGAGTCAACGCACAACGGCTTTCGATAACCGGTACTGTCGCCGAAAGTCGTCGTCGGGGAGTTGAAATGCGTGGTGGTCTCGGTAGCGACGCCGACGGTGGCGCAAGATAAGCTCGGCCACAGCGTACGGCACCGCCCCCAGGGACTCCGGAAGTAGATTTTGAGTGTGTGTGTGTGTGGGGGGGGGGGCTGAAGTCAAGCATTTTGTTTTTGTATATTTTATTATAGGAGACAAGGGCTGGAGCCGAATTTCTGTTGTTTTATTTTTACTTACTGTTTATTAAAAAATCAAATATTATTTGCATGAAGTTTCTTACTTAGCATGTGCAATCACTTTTCCTTCCTGCTTCATAACAACAGTAGGGAGTTTTAGTGGCTCGTACGCAATACAATTGCGGGTCGGAAATGCACACGCGTAAAACGCAATATTGCGTTTTGCGCATGCACTTTCCGACCCTCAAAGCTTTTACGTACGATCCACTAAAACTCTCTAATATCGCGAAAACGCTTATGCATAGTGCTTCAGACAATTTCAAAATTCCTACAAGGATACAGCATTGCAGAATTAAGTTTGCGGAGAATCACGTTTAGTATTCTTCAAATGTTCATCCAAAAAGACATCCACGCTATGAAATGAACGAGTAAGCCAAGATAATTACATATATACAATGACATCTTAATACATATTTTGAAAATGTGCACAAAAGCGTGATGAAGGAAACAGATCCATATATAGGCCCCAAAGCCATGTGTGTTGATCGTCTCGAGGAAGACCAGAGGTCGCCATTCGCTCAGCAGTCCTGAAGACAAATTCCTTGATGATGTCGTCCAGGTTGAGCTCGACGTTCTTTCTTTTTGAATGTGCAAAATAGGGAGCTGTGTTAGCCTCCCTGACTCATGCGGCTGCGTAGATACGTTTTAATTCGGCGTAAGGCACTAAACGAGCGCTCCCCCGAAGCGACAGATGCAGGCACAAATGAAGAAGTTTCGTGTAAATTTTACGACTTGGTCCAGGAGGTCACGAATTTCGTCAGATTTTGCCTGCAGTGTCCTCAATGTGATGTCAATTGTGATAGAATCTTTCGGGTCATCTGTTGTAAACTGTCTTCCCCAGCAGCTTTAATCAAGGTGCTCTTTAGTTTTACTAGCTGCTTCATACCAGGCTATTCAAACCGCCGTTGAGTTTCACTCAGAATGCAGTCAACAGCCGCAAAGTACTCCTTCCGTAACGCTGCCTTGCAATCAAGTACAACTGGCGGAGAAGGTATTGATGCTCATTTCAAGCCTTTTTGGCGGTTTTGTCGGCCTTGCACCGCGAGGTCCCTTCAAACCTCAGCCGCATTGCGAGTTGAGCTCGCGCAGTTCCACAACTCTTCAAACGCGACTTCAGACCGCAGACGGGACATTGCCTCGCAAAGAGTCTCTGCAGCCTCTTTGATACCTGCGGCGCGAAACGTTGAACGTTGCAGTACCCTTGCAAGTTCTTCGCATGGACCGAACAAAGCTATAGAAATTTATCCATTTCTTAGCAGCATTTCAAACATTTTCAAAAGCACTCTTATAACCCTTCAAAATGGCTCTGCTGTTGTCTGCAATCGAATATTCTCCTTGTAGCAGCTCGTTCAGTGTCTCCTGAACTCATAGTTTTCAGCGAACCTTTTCATTGATTTCATTCTGAGAGTCCACCTTGTTGGGCAAAGCGGAAGAAGGTTATTTGGCGTTGATCCATGGCCTCTTCCGCCGCCTCGCTGACTGGAGGAATTGAATAAACAGCTTTGCGTTTCTTCAAAGTCAGAGTGAGGGGGCTCAGCCCCAACCTGAAAAATCTTGGGGGGGGGGGGGGGGGGGGGAGGCTCTGGCCCCCCTGCCTTTCCGGTTCCGGAGTCCCTGACTTCGCCTCGATCCAAGGCGAAGATTTCGGGCTCAAACCACGGCTCTCGCAAAGTTCTGAAACGTCACGTTGACGTCAGCGACAACTTCGACAAACGAAGTTTCTAATCACTTTTTTTTTTTTACACAAACTTTGGAGGGATTTATTTTATTTATTTATTTATTTATTTATTTATACATACTGCTGGCCCGTGGGCCGTGGCAGGGAGGAACAACATACAGCAAAGCGATACAGTTCATATCTCCAATAAAAGTTTGAAAATACCGTACTTATGAAATTTAATACAAAACGCGCGCATAGCACGACAAAAAAAATAAAAAAATAAATGCACGTAAAAAAAAAAACGATAGTTATTGTGACAATAACAATATGCTGACCACAATAATCAACTATAATCAACTATAATGGAGCGTCAACAGGTCGACCTAGGGAGAATCTCCAAAGCATTAATTTTAGCTTGGCGTAGGGATGTAGGGACAAACGGGCGCTACGTCATCAGCGAAGCCGTTCAACAGGGCTCATCGCGCCCCTCACGCGCTGCACGCGCGCCTCGATGAACTTGGTTGCATTCTGCCGCTCTCAAAGAAATGAGCGTTCTGATGATTGACACCTCGCGCGGCGCGACGTCAGCGTCGCGAGCGTCCAATTAGCGCGTTCCGCAAACTTCGGGAACAAAGTTTAGCGACTTTAGAAGGTTCGGCGACTTGAACATTCGTACCTCGAACAAGCAACAGAGTTTTTGAATGCACCAGAACACTAAATTGCAAGAATAAATAAAAGACGCGTCGCTCCCAGGAATCGAACACTGGCTCTTCGCGTGGTAAGCAAGCACGATAACCGTTAGGCCACGGCCGCGCTGCCTGCTTGGCCATCTGCGCGCGCGGCAATATCTTCGCTCTGTCGTATATTTTAGAACGCCTGGTACCGCGGCAGCTGGGCAATTAACTGTCAACGTCGGTTCCCCCGAGAAATATTAATAAAACAAAGCAGTTTAAGACTATTTACTAGCGGTAAGCGCACTCGCCTTTGACGCATTCTTGGTATCATATCGCTTTAAAAACAGGAGGTGAAGAGAAAAGCTTATTTACAAAACAGATACGCCAGCCAAGAAAATTGCGTGTTTGACAAGAAGGAAAGGTATGGACGCGAGCTGGCTGGGAAACGACAACATAACAAAACGCAGAGCTTTGATGGTGTTTGCTGCATTTTTACAATACGTATTGTGTCGGAGTTTGAGCGATGTCGTTTCAAAATTTTGGAAGTTTCTTTCATATATATACTCGAGAGCTTGGCTTCGGCCAACACACAAAAAGGATCACCAGATGTCTCCTCAATGCTCGAGTAGGAACATTGCCTTTATGGTTATTGAGAAGATGAGAACGGCAGGGAGGTTCCTCAGTTGTCCCTCCTCCAGGCATAGACTCCTATATACTGAAAAAAGCCTGACAGATCGCCACGAGAAGCGGCCGCCGAAATGGAAAAAGGTGGAGCGGCAGACAACGGATGAGAGTAGAGCCACGTGACTGGCGCACCCGCTGCGGCGAGACGCCGAAACACACTTCTCCCGAGCGAACAAGTGTGTTTCGGGTCCTCGCCGGTGCAAAAGCTGAGCGCTGACGTCCAGGCTCCCCGAGAAATGGCTCTTTGAATGCTCTGTGCTACCAGATCCTCGCGCTCCAAATCTGCGACCGGGCACTCTATGGCTCCGTCGTCGAACTGCCAGGCTTTGTGAGTATAGAGGAGGCGACGCGTTCAGGGTGAGTTTTCTATTCTTGGATAACGCATCGGCGCATCGTGAGCCTGCAGCGTGCACGCGCAGCCATAGCACGACGGAAGGCAAGGAGCGCGTGCTGAGAGCGCGGGCATCGGAGAGAGACGCCCTGGCGTTCTCGTGCCGTCAGTGACTATGCAGAGCGCAAGTTCGTCTGATTCTTGCGCGGGGAGTTACGGTGACGTCAGAACGCATTCGTCTGGCGTCGCACCAGGCTCGAGGAGGAGGAGGAAAGAAAGAAGGAGGAGAGGAGGATTGGAGATGAGGAAAGAAGGAAGGAGAGGAGGAATAGAGAGAGAGAGAAGAGGGGGGTGAGGAGGAAACTGGGAAAGGGCTCCCCAAAAAGTTTGTTGCGAAAAAAAAGAAAAAAAAGGGGCATGCGGTTGGGGACGTTCCCCGCCGATTTGTTGTGGGTACTGTTACAGATAATTGGGCCTATTTCTCGGGTTTTCAAGAACCTACTAGATTAATGGTTTTGATTTCGTATAGCTGCTTTCTTAGCATTTGGAATTTAGGTTGTTTTGTTATTTTATTTCACAACGTAAATTATAGTTATTTTCGGCACTGGGTCAATCCTGGGTAAAAATTTGTTTCCCAAACTTATTTGAATGGGGCTGTTCCTATTCCGCTTACAAATCGCCACGGTGCGCTGAGCCGAGGGTATTAAAAATATTAACCCTATTAATTATCTGTAACAGTAAGCGACCAGCGTTTAGTCAAACATTCAAATCGTCTGCTTCTCCACAACAAAGTACCCACAACAAATCGGCGGGGGACGTCCCCAACCGCATGCCCCCCCTTTTCTTTTTCACAACAAACTTTCCGGGGGGCTTTTCCCCAGTTTCCTCCTCACCCCCTCGTCTTCTCTCTCTCTCTATTCCTCCTCTCCTTCCTTCTTCTCCTCCTCTCCCTCACTTCTTTCCTCCTCCTCCTCGAGCCTGGTGCGACGCCAGACGAATCTGTGCCCCCAGCTCTGATGGCTCCGGACTGGAAGGATAGAGGGTAGACCTCAAGGCAGCTATGGCTTTGAGGTCTACCCACTACCCTTCCAATCGGAGCCAATCAGAGCTCGGCGTCATTTCTGACGTCACCACAACCCCTGAGCAAGAAGCAGACGAACTGGCGCACTGCGTAGAAGCGCGAATTTCAGAGAGCCGCAACCTCCGATACTGCTATTACGAAGGTCACGACAGCCCCGCAGACCGTACTGAATACCAATTAGTTACCGTGAAAATTAGTTTACTGAAACAAATAACCAATCGCAGTATTCGATCACAGCCTTCCAGAAGGGATTATATGGATTGAAAAGTAATCAATTCCCTGGGGAAAATCTGTCCACTTCCAGTTGGATTATGGCACTGGAAATGAGGCAGTCCAGCTGGATTCCAGTTGGAATCCAGTTGGGTCCAGCTGGAATCCAGCTGGAGCACCTCATTTCCAGTTCTATATTCCAGCTGGAAGTGCACTGATTTTCGCAAGGGTTACTTTTCACGTTACTTTCCTTACAACTCTATATTACGATAAAACTATGTAGGTGGTTCAAATGAAAACCTTTAAGGTACAATAAAATTCCGAAAAAGTTGTACGATTGATTTAGTAATTGGCAGGAGTTATCCTTGGGATTAAAAAAATTCACAGGATCTCTTATGTTAGCCCTAAGACGACAAAGAAAAAGCCCAAGCGCTGATGCAGACGTGATAGCGTACCTCTGAAGACAGCGCGCTCTCTGACGACGCACTTTTGGCGCCGTTTCATTGCCTCACTCGGATCGTGGCGTCGGCTGTGGTCCCGGTGATAGCGTACCTCCGAAGACAGCGCGCTTTTTGACGGCGCACTTTTGGCACCGTTTCATTAGGTACCTTTCGTGTCGCCGACGTGTTTTCGCTCAAGGACTTTGAAGGTCGACAGATAAGGCTTTCGCATTAATAATGACTAACAAGTGTCAGCATGTTGTTTCAACACAGAAGGAAGCAGCGTCTGTGCATATGCACTGCGTTAGAGCAGCGACCTGTGATACGTTTTTTTGTTTTTCAGTCGTGAAGGTGTCAAACCAGCTGAAATTCATCGCAGACGGAAAGCGCGGTACGTGGTGGTCTGTGTCTGTTTCTGCAACAAGTGTAAAGGCCGGTCCAGACACTTGCGTTTGAGTGCGTTTGACTGCGGTGCGTCGAGAACCGAAAGCGAGTCACCGGCACATCTGTGCTTCGTATGAAGCGTGGAGTCCAATTCAAGGAATCATCTTGGCACGCGATATAAGGAGCAGGGATGTCCTGGTTTCTCGCTGCCGCAACGCAGTCAAACGCAGTCAAACGCAACTGTCTGAACCAGGCTTAAGAGTGGACCGCAAAGTTTTGAAGCGGCGTAACATCTGTGGAGGACGCCCCGCGACCGGGCCAGTGTTACGAAAGGCCCCCGGACCAGACCCTCCCTATCTAATCCGAGCGGAACCGGTGATCGCCTTGAGCATCGTCGCCACGTGCCTCCAGTCAGCTTTGCCCGGAAACGAAGCGAGAGGCAACAAGGGGGATGCCGTGGCTTTCTACGGAGGACCACCGTGTTGACGTCGCCCCACCTAGGCGCGGAGCTGAGCCGGACCCTTCATTCTGGCTGCGATTACGCTGGCCTGAAACGGGGTCAGCCGACGCAGGAACCGGGGGATTACCGAGCGAGGATTCCGAGTGACGGCGCGCCAGCTGCGGGACCTTCGTGGGGTGTGTTCGGCTCGGATTAGCCTCCGACGCTACTTGACGGATATTCCGGCCAACCCTTTGTGCCACTAAGCCACCTAATGGAGGGATCGTCACTGTCTCCGCCAACGTCGTCTCCGGTGTGGACAATGGACCCTTTGTCGTGGCCTCCTCGGCGCGGCTTTCGAGGGAGAGGGTACCTTGGTGCCTGAAGGTGAAGCCCGGCCGCCGCTGCAGGGTGTGCGTGTATGTGTGCACGTGTTCGGAGGATGAGTGGGGGCGGGGCCTGAACATGACGTTTGTTGGCAGCTCGGCCACCATTGGCTGCCAGCCGCGAGAGTACCGAACAGCGACCCGATAAAAGGAGCAAACAGGAGGTCGCATGTGTGCTCTCGGACGATTCAGTGACTTTGTATATATGTATTAAACAGAGTTTGTCGCGAGAGACCCTCCCGTCTCGTGATGTTCGTGTCGGGAGTCGGCCGGCGGTTCCTGGTCCTGGCCTGGCCCTGCTTGCGGCTGCCTGGAGAACCCCCTCGGTCGCAACAACTGGATGGCAGCGGCGGGATCCAACTGCGCTGGACCATGACTCTCGGTGTGGGTGAGTGCCCGGCTTTCTTCCTTTGATTCGCCAGACCCTACAACTCTTAGTTTGTTGTGAGGCGACGGGGAAAAGTTTTCGTCAGAACAGAAAAGTGTCCGTTTGACGTCAGTTTTGTCAGGGAAGTGCCGTTACATCGAGTAGATCATGGATCTCAACGCGTTGCGTTTGCCAGAGCTGGTACATGTCTGTACCCATTTAGGGATCGACTTGGGGCAAGCAAAAAGAAAACCACACATCATAAAGCTCATTCAGGCCACAGACGCCAGTGATGACGAGATCACAGAGGCGGTAGAGGGGATAAGAGAGAAAGAGGCAGAGAGCCGCAAAAGAGAACAAGAAGAGCGCGACCGCAAAAAGCGGGCTGACGATGAGGCGAGAGAGGAGCGCGAGAGGAAAAGGCGGGCCGACGATTGAGGCTATCGAGAGTAAAGAGCGGGCTCGATGAGATAGCGCTGCAGCAACGACTTGAGCTTGATGTGTTGAGGCAGGAAGTTCTGTCTCGGAGGCGAAAGGTAGTAGTAGAGGTAACAGACTCGAAGTACCTAGCAGCGACATTTCCTCACTGGTTCACGTACGAGGGTGATCCGGAGCCGCGAGAAAAAGACCTTGTGTCCAGGGAGGAAAGAGCGGTTGCACCGAGCGGAGCTATAACGCGTCAGGTAGCGGCAGAGACGGTGGGTCAGAAAGGAAAGGTTGAAGAGGAAGAGTCCGATTTAACTGACGACCAGCGTCTTTCTGCCGACGGGACTACCGACGCCGTTCCGCACAACGCCGTCTCCAAGCTTGAAGCGCTCGAAGCTGGTGGAGATCGCGATCCCGCCAAAGAAAGAGAGGAGGCCTCTCAAGCATCTGACGTCTGCTTCCTGGGAGACAAGGACAAGGCCAGCATGGTGACGCCGCCGCAGAAGTCCATCCAACTCAAGGAAAGCAGCGTGGAGAAGTCAGCTGATAGAGAGGTGGAGCAGGAAGTGGGTCGTCCTGGCCGCCACCCGTGGAACTCCGAGATCAAGCCGCGGCTGGACAAACGAGACCAAAGTCAAGGGTGCTCGGAAAAAGCGTCTTGTTCGAGCCGTCCTTCTGGAAAGAAGGAACAGAAGAGGGAGCAGCGCAGGGTCTGTGTTCTCCGACCTGCCCCGTACGATTCTGCTCAGCAGCGTCAACAGAGGCGCGACGCATCGAGCCAGAAGCAGAAGTCGTCCAGGCCGGAAAGGGGGAAACGCGGATGGACCCATCCCAAGGATCCATCAGCCGGCGGCGGCTGCAAGAGCAAGGGATCCAAGGGGAGCACGGAGAGAACTACGCTGGATGCGAAAACGACGAGGCAGAGCCACTCGAACGAGAACAGGAGCTGCGAGGAGTCACCCAGCGGGAGGAAGTCGGGAGTCAAGCCGTCACACTCGTCTCCGGCTTCCGCGACGAGAAGAGAAGATAATCGTCCAAATGCAGGACCATTGCTGGTCAACTCCACGATCTCGACCAAGTACACCGGGTTCCATGAGTACGTGCTCGGCTCACGGCTTAAGCTACGGCGAGAGATCAAGTCAGGTGCGGAAATCAAGTCTGAACTTTCCGACTGTGGATTCGAGAAGACTGTTGAGTCTGGGGACCAGGGCTTTTCTGGTGAGAGTGGCACCGAGAATAGACTGGGTGTAGGTTAGAGCGCAAGGTTTTCGCCGGTGAAAGATGTCCGAGAGAAGCGGACGAGGCAGAGGCCGCCAGAAAGGGGAAAAGCTTAATTTGAATGTCTTTTTCTGAAGTCGGCTTAGCCAGTGGTATGAATAGGCTTTCTTTTTTCGGGAGTCCGAGTTTTGCGTTTCGTTTGGCTTCAGCTCGTTGTGCTGGCGGTAGAGTTCATTTAAAGCGGTTTTATCCTCGGTATAGTTTGCTTTATGGAGGACGCGGTTGAATTCAGTAGGGATATGCCCTATGTGAGTTACGTAATGGTATGTAATGTATTATTTTCACGGGAGTCCGTTTTATTGCATTTTGTTGAGCTGCAGTGCGTTGTGTTAGCAAGCTCGAAAGTTTATCTCGCTTCACGGTAGTAAGCCTTCGAGGCGAGGTAGAAAGGGGCACAGCTAAAAGAGGAACGCTGATGATCCATGCGGGGCTTCTAAGACGTGAACGGGCTCCATGATCGGATGGCCAGAGTGAGCACTGATGAGCGGTGGTGTGAAACCTGATTTATAAAGGGGTGAGGGCAAAATTTTGTTTCTGGCTTACGCAACCGGTCGGGAAAAGTGAATATTTTGAGGTAACGGGTTTTGCGCGAGTATTATGAAGAACAATTTTTTTTTGTTTGTTTTGGCTTTGTACATTTAAGAGTGGTCTGGCGGATTGAAGGTATGGAGGCTAGGCGCTCGGCTGCGCGGAGTCTGGTTCGGTGTTGTGGGTTTTGTTGCTGCCACTTCCCAGTGTGGACTCCAGCCTGGACCTCAGTCGCCAGCCCAGCCGTGAGACCGCGTCTTTCAAGGGACCAGTGTGGACTGCTCCCCCTCAAGACACTCTTCCCAGCGGCGGAGGAGCTGTTACGAAAGGCCCCCGGACCAGACCCTCCCTATCTAATCCGAGCGGAACCGGTGATCGCCTTGAGCATCGTCGCCACGTGCCTCCAGTCAGCTTTGCCCGGAAACGAAGCGAGAGGCAACAAAGGGGATGCCGTGGCTTTCTACGGAGGACCACCGTGTTGACGTCGCCCCACCTAGGCGCGGAGCTGAGCCGGACCCTTCATTCTGGCTGCGATTACGCTGGCCTGAAACGGGGTCAGCCGACGCAGGAACCGGGGGGATTACCGAGCGAGGATTCCGAGTGACGGCGCGCCAGCTGCGGGACCTTCGTGGGTGTGTTCGGCTCGGATTAGCCTCCGACGCTACTGACGGATATTCCGGCCAACCCTTTGTGCCACTAAGCCACCTAATGGAGGGATCGTCACTGTCTCCGCCAACGTCGTCTCCCGTGTGGACAATGGACCCTTTGTCGTGGCCTCCTCGGCGCGGCTTTCGAGGGAGAGGGTACCTTGGTGCCTGAAGGTGAAGCCCGGCCGCCGCTGCAGGGTGTGCGTGTATGTGTGCACGTGTTCGGAGGATGAGTGGGGGCGGGGCCTGAACATGACGTTTGTTGGCAGCTCGGCCACCATTGGCTGCCAGCCGCGAGAGTACCGAACAGCGACCCGATAAAAGGAGCAAACAGGAGGTCGCATGTGTGCTCTCGGACGATTCAGTGACTTTGTATATATGTATTAAACAGAGTTTGTCGCGAGAGACCCTCCCGTCTCGTGATGTTCGTGTCGGGAGTCGGCCGGCGGTTCCTGGTCCTGGCCTGGCCCTGCGTGAGGCTGCCTGGAGAACCCCTCGGTCGCAACACCAGGCACACCGCGCAGTGACGAACGAAAACATTGCGGCAGCGGCGAGGTTTTTGGCGTTTGTGGCACGATATGAAATTTGGATGTCTCACGCACCCACCTTATTCGCCCGACCTCGCCCCCAGCGGTGACTTTCATGTGTTCGGACGTAGGGCCGGCCCTGCACCTCCAGCGCTCGGGTCAACAGATTGGAGGGGCGGATCCAAGGGAGGGGGGGGGAGGGGGCGACAAGGGCGGCCGCCCCCCCCCCCCCTTCTCGGAGGGCAATTTGACATGGGTGGACCCCCCGGGTGCACAAGAAAGAATGGGAGAATTGTGTCCATTCAAATTTTCTCGCCCCTCCAAATCGGAGTTCTGGACCCGCCCCTGGGCGCCATCCGAGTGTGGTGGCGTTGACTGGAGACAGAGGAGGCTGTTCACAGGCCTCGAATATTCTATTTATAGCACACAGCGAAGTTTGTATCATACAGAAATCCGCATTAACATACTCCGTCATTCACAGTATTCGTCATGCCTCGTCGTATTCGCGGATGGATGGATGGATGGATGAATACGGCTGAGCTCTTTGGATCGGGCGGTAGCTTAGGCCACCCAGCCATTTTGTATTACCATTTAAGCTTAGAATATTTAAATGTGAAAACTATATTCACTTCGCACTGAAAAGAAAGTGAGGCTATAAAACCCCCTTGCCATCAGTTAATAAGAAAATACCTAGTTTTCTCGTGCTTTCTACCACCATTCACTTAATATTTGCTTGGTAATCTCTATTGTCTTGAAATCCACTTTTCTTTCGCTGTCTCTAAAACCCAATGACTTTATTAAATCTATGTTGTCTTCTGGTAGGGTGAAGCCCTTTACAGTAGAGTATCAAGTGCTCAGCCGTCTCGTCCACCTCTCCACAAGCAGCGCACACTGCATCCATTTCCTGGTACTTCGCTCTGTATGTTCTGGTTCGCAAAACACCTGTCCTTGCCTCAAACAACAATGAACTTCCCCTAGAATTGTCATAAATGCTTTCTTTGACAATAACTGTTTTGTTTAATCTATAGCTTTCCAGAGCCGTCTTTGTCTGCATTCCCTCTAGCCACTGATCTCTTTCTGAGGCCTTAACTTTCTTTTTAACTGAGACCTGCTCTTCCGTAACCCCACTATAGCCTAAAAACGTTCCTCTTAATTTCCTAGTGCGCTGTCTCCACTTTGTGTCTATACTCCTCATGAAAGCTGAAAACCTTTCGTGCCCATTGCTCCCCATCCATTTGCCTCAACCGATCCTCAAATTCTATCTTGCTCGCAGCTTCCCTGCCCCCAAATGACGCCCATCCCATGTCTCCTTGCACTCCCTGGTTTGGCGTTTTGCAATGTGCCCCCAAAGCCAGCCTACCTACTCCGCGCTGTTCTATTTCTAGTTTTGCATGCACTTCAGATTTCACACCCGCTAGGTGGCGTCCGTTTCGCGGTTGCAGTAGAGTTTATACACCGTTCCAAGCTGGGCTTCCTAGCCGGCGCCATTTTAACGAGTGTAGCGCCGCCTACCCTCGTCCGGGCATCTGGGGGAATCTGAACCCGCCCGAATGACCGACCGCCATTACCGGACTGTTACCCTGCTCACCGAGTTACACCTACCGCAGCTGCTTCTGCCTTCACGGCTGCCGTATTCGGCGCCCTCGGTCTCATTGTCCTCGTCAATGGAGGAAAGCACTATCTTAATTAGTATGTCAGCCATGGGGAAAAGTGCATCCTGCTTTTCTGGCGTCTTTTTGTGGGTAATTTTGGGCGCGGTTCTGGGGCAGTCGTCGCTCCCAAACCAAACTCGGCGTTTCGATCGCAAGCGAAATTGGGGATCGCTAGTGAAATTGGGGATCGCTAGTAAAATTGAGGATCGCTAGTGAAATTGAGGATTGAACGAAGTCAGGATGGCACGAATTACGGTATGTGAATTTGCGCTGAACTCGATTTGTCGCAGCTTGGGGGCGCCGGGAACATCTGAACTAACTGCGCATTTAGCGGCTCGGACCAGCGCTGCCACGTCTGCTTTAATTGAAACAGTAGAAACCTCAAATTTAAATGTGAATCGATATATAAATACCGAGTACAAATAGCAAATGCGACAGATCCGTTTTTTTTTTTTTTTTTTTTTTGTGCCGTTCTTAGGCGAAGGAACGGCACGAGGTTTTCCGCAGTTCGCCGGCCGTCCAAGAAATGGTCGGAGCACACACGACTGCTCTTCGATGGCAAGAAGTCTTTCCTGTTTAAATTCTTCAGCCACCGGCGTCGTAGGTCCAGAGCAGCGGGGAACCGGTGCAGCATAAACATGCCGCACCCACATTCATCCTGTTTGACAGCGTGGGTCTCGCTACACTGAATCGGCGTTTATTTTACTTTTTTTTTGTTATTTGTACAACCATTGACAGCACAGTGCTGCCCGGTCGATTCTTTTCTTGCATAGGCCATGTCAAGCGCGAAAACACGTTATAATATCAAAGCGGCGCCTAACATGTCGCAACAACTTGCCTCCGTACACTGCGCAAGTGCTTTCTAACAGTCCACTCCGTGAACCAGATGAGCTTTCGAGAGAAAGGGTAAGTGGAGCATTGGCGCAGCGCTCTGGCTCGAGAGTGCTTTTCCCTTTCTGCATCGACCTACTTGGAACGGTGTAACTCTAGGTTGCAGCGAAACGGACGCCACCTAGCGGAAAAACACTGAACTGGCCGGAACAGTTTGCGATTTCTGCCCGTCTGCAGTGGCTTCCGTGATTACATGTTGTCGGTGGTCTGCGCTATAAAACAGTTGTCCCTGTGGCTCTGTCGTAACTGTAGTATCAACTTGTTCCCTGCAGGTTGCTCTGCACGCAACTTACGCAACCTACGCATGAACCAGACATTCCGCGTTTACCAAAGTTCATCCGCACCGTAGAAAGGACAGTAGGCAGTCCTTTCACCGCTTCATCAAAGAAAGTCAAGCCTCTGGAAGTTCGCTTACGCCTTCACATCGCAGCAGCTTCGAGACGTGGAGGTTGAAAAGCGGGGCAAACCATTTTGAGTCCAACGCTTGCTTGCTGATACCCCAGCGTTGAGCGTTCATCTGGCACATGGCACGGCACGACCTGTATTCGACCGCCATATTTGCGCGATAGTGGCGTCGCCTATAGGTCGATAAAGTTGCAATACTAAACGATCTGAAAAAAAGAGCAAATTCCTCTATTGTCCGCACCTGTAGACAGTTCGCACCGTGTAAAATATACGCTTTTGAACGTGTCTAGTCCGCGAACTATAGTCCGGAAAATGAGGAGCTGCAGGTTGACTGCTGACATATAGCAGACACCGTCCGCACCCGATGGTTCCGTTCAACAGCCAAGAGCGAACGCGAGATCCCAGGTGTTTGGGAACGAAATACTCGGTAGCCGGTTAAGTGGGTGGCCGTTGTATAATCGAAAACCCCTTTTCTGCTCCCATCTTTCAGAAACACTTCGTGCTCTTCCATAATCGGCGTCATTGTTCCCCTTTTTGTGAACCGCTTCGTTTTCCAGGGATTGATCAAACCCTTTCACAAAGATTTTTTTTTAGAGCGCAGCTCTTAGGCGTTCTTTTCCGGCTTGAGCGGCGTCGCCGTCGGCGTAACCGCGCGGTGCATGATGGGTAAACTTCCCCGCTAAACTTAGCGGCAAATTTTCCCCGCTAAATCTAGCGGAAAATTTTCCCCGCTAAATTTAGCGAAAATTTCCCCGCTAAATCTAGCGGAAAATTTTTCCCGCTATCTAGCGGAAAGTTTTCCGCTAAATCAAACGGAAAATTTTCCGTTTGATTTAGCGGGGAAAACTTTCCGCTAGATTTAGCGGGAAAAATTTCAAGGTCACGTGACCTCCCCCTTCCCGTGCCTTCCTCCCCTCAAGAGCTGCGCTCTAATTCGGCGTTACAGGGAGTTGCAAACGGCTTTCATTTTTTGCATCCTTTTTTAGCTTTGCGAGGAGACTGCCTCGGAGTCGTGGACGACACGACGTTGATGGCCACTGGCTTGTCTCCTGCGCAACACGTAGCCGCCTTCTCTGATGACCTGTCTGCACAGATGGCCCCGAGCTTCAAGGAGAGACGTCAGCATTGTTACCTCCAATAGTTTAGGCTTGAGACGTAAACTCGGCACAGACGGCAAGCGTCAAAAACCCGCCGTCGGAATTCGCTGTTGTATTGCCTATTTTGAGGCTCGGCCCTGCGCACGAGCTACAGGAGGTAGAGTGCCTCAATGTTGTTGGCCTCTGCGCCTGCAGGAGGCGCTTCTCTAGCTATCATCATCATCGTTTGTGACGTTACGGTTAGGACAGACTGGGACAGACCGCGCAGATCTTGGAACCGATCGGTTCGTCAGATCGCTTCAGGGGTTTCCCAGGAATTGATATTAGAGCGAGGGGGGGTAGGTGTCTAAATTTTTAGGGGGGCATTGAGAATAGAGGAGTCGTTGTGAATTAAAGGGTAACTGCAAAGAAAAAAATGTCTTTTAAACCGCCTGATTGGGACAAGCATGTCCCAAAACAAATCTTCCGCGAAAAAACAAATTTTTATAGCATTATTTACGCCATAGGACGTAATTTAGTCGGAGTCCCAACTTCTCCACATTTAAAACTCCCGCTTTTTTCGACGCGCGCGGAGTGGCTGTTATACGTCACTCCGTGACGTATAGCAGCCACTACGTGACGTATAATCACCAACTTTGTGGCGCGCGATTTAAAACGGACGAAATAGCCGCAAATTAAAATCAACCTCGCGCAACAAATATTGCTGTAAACCTGTGATTGGTGGGAACAGCGCAAAAAAGACGTAGGACGAGGTCGAAGAAACACACAGACAGGGCGCTGACTTACAACTGAAAGTTTATTGCTCTGTAAACAAAGAAATAAACACAGAAAGGCGGAAAGGGAGAGAACAAACAGATCAAACCAATAACATACGGCATCACCCACGCCCACGCACCCTCACACAAACCTGCCACACTTTCTCAGAAAAAACTATCTCGTCATTCGCAAGGGCAACAGAAGGAGCGCTCACACACGCGTCAGCTCCGATATACGCCATAAAAAATGCTTCGTCCATCTCCCTCGCAGTCTTGTTTTTGTGACGTGACAAAATCTTTATATCATAAGATGACGGCGTGCAGCCACACCTGTCACAATGGACTGCTAGGTTCCCTGAGGGCGAGGAACGCAAAGAAAGCGAATGCTCCCTTGCCCTTACGTTTACACAACGCCCCGTCTGACCAATCTACACCCTGCCGCAGGACAGGGGATCGGTACACGACCCCGCTTGCACAAGCGACGTACGGGGTGCGATGTTTGACGCCGCACTGAACGGAAGGGCGTCCCTCTCTACTCACAGCAGCACAAAGGTGGGACAGCTTAGGTGGCGCCGAGAAGACGACACGCACCTTAAACCCACCGGCAACGCGCTTAATTCGGTGGGACAAGGCATGGATCTACGGGAGTACGACAGGTCTATACCTGTTTTCACCTCAAGAACCGTAGGAAAAAATAGTCCGGCTTCTCGCGGATGATTACTAATTTTCACCTTTAGGTGGTGATTTAAGATATATTTAGTAGCATTTTGGAGTGGATACACGTTATCTTATCAAGGAGTACACATTTCAAACGCCAAAAGTATCGCCCGTGCCTCCGACAACCAAATCTGGAGAGAACTATTTCGTGCGGCGTGTGAACAATGCGCAAAACTTACTGTTTTCTTGAGGTCAAAACGGGTATAGTCAATCACAATGTACCACCAACTAGCCCAACTACATGCCTTGTTGCTGTAAACATTTTTGTTTTTGGTGGAAAAATTGTTTTGTGACATGCTTGCCCCAATTAGGCTGTTTAAAAATACACTTCTTTTCTTTGCACTTACCCTTTAAGGGAATGCCTTCGGAAAAACAAGGGGGGTACAGCCCTGTAAAAGGGGGGAGGGGGAAAATCACTGGATCGCTTCATGCGCTGTTTGGGTAACGCGCGGCAAAGCCTGCTTAACGCGTTGTGTTTTGGTGAAGTGATATTTGAAGTAGGACATTTTAACAAAGCTTAAAACCGTGACACGCGTAGCCGTGCTAACGAACATATTTGGCGCTGAAGTGTCGAAGCGCTGAGATGGTGGCGCGCTTTTCTACCCCAGTACAAAAAGCAGGATGATGAAAATAGAATATCCAGCGCTTTGCCCCACTACAACATCTATACCACGGCGAAGAGGGTGGATTATTATGATTCGGGAAAAATAGAACTGAGAAAGGAATGTCTCATCAAATTGAAAACAGAAAAGCGAAATTCGAGAACCTCTCGCGTGTGTAATAAACATTTCAGTGAAAACGACTCCGTGTATCTTGTTGGTTGCCGCGTGTTTCGTGAGTGATAGTTTCTTATTAGTTTCAAATTGATTTTTTTTTTAATTTCTTAAACTAGTAAACAAACATTTCCTCAAAATAACTGACAGGAAAAAATGGTGGCTGGCTTCCGGAGTCGTTTCAATCATTCCTGCTTGTTCACCCGGTCGACGCGAAACGTGCGAGGCCCCCTCGCGATCGAAGTCTTAAATCTAGCAAGTCGGTGACACTTCAGCGTCCCGAAAAATGAGGTATACAACTGCTATGAATTACTACCGTTTCCATTTGTTAGTAAAAATTGGATAGAACAAAATAATCAACCGCCTGAATTTGCCGGGCCATGTCCGACAATTTAAGAATTTATGGAAATGTCTGCTTTTCTTTCGAGCAGAAGTCGCGATGTGACAAACTTCTTTGCCACGTATTCGATTCGGGAGGAGCTAAGCGTCAGTTGCTGACGAGCTTTTGCTCGGCAGCAGCTGTCGAGTCACACTTGGATAGAAGTGTCGGTATCGGCAAGCTTAACGTAGCTAAAACAAGTGTGCGGCGCTTTCCAACACAACTGTGAGCGCTTGCACAGCTAAGGAGACAGCAAGTGATTTACTCTTGTGAATGCAAATACCCCTTCTTTTTTCCTTACAACTACCTCCACAAATAAAAAAAAACATGAATCAGAGAGGGTGTGAATAGCCCCTGACGCACGCCGCGCAAGCCGTAATGTGAAGCTCCAGACTTGTTCTTAAACATTTGAAAGTTTTTTTTTTTTTTTTTTTTAATATAAGAAGCAACTTTGAGGTGTTGTTATTCGTTAGTAAGATCACTCACAAAAAAAATTAAAGGGCAACTCCGCTCAATTCCGGAAAATTTAGGCTTACACGTGATTCCTTTTAATAAAGAACTACTAAACAGCTCTACGTCTTCTGATTCGCGAAATGTAGAATATTATTTGTGTAATCTTATAACAACAGCTGATACCGAAACCGAAACTTCGGTTGCGTCAGGCAACATTGTTCTCGTGTCGTCAGAGTCATGGCCACGTCACGTCGAACCACGTGGTCTTGTGACGTTCGTGGGGGCGAGGTACAGGACACGTGACGCGGGCAGGTCGCTTCGCATGGCGTGGAGCGGTGATGGCCCGGGGGAGAGGGGGAAGGGGAGACGAAAGAGGAGAGGGGGAGCGGAGAAACAGACCGATAAGCGCGCGGGCAGCGCGAACTAGCGCATCCACGTTACGGTGATCACGTGGACGCCGTTGAGCCAACACCGGGAGAAGAAACTCATGACGTCTTCGTTCAATTTCACTCTGAGAAGTAAAAACAAACAAAACGTGAGAATGACGTAGACATGCCTCTGACGTAGTGGCTCAATGTTGGCCGCTCCAACTCCGTCGGCATCGACTGCGCTGATGATTGCACCTCACGTCGCACGCTAGAGTTGGTAGATTTCGGCGACTTGGCTCGTTTGAAAGTTTGCTGGCCAGTTTATTAAATATATAGACGGAATTAGATCGTAATATTTGACATGTGGTCTTCCTTCTATATGATAGTGAAGAGGGCTGCACAGTTTTCTAAATATCAAAAATGAAGCGGAGTTGCCCTTTATGCGAGGCCCTCATCCCATGCTCCCGTGCAGACGGTCAGCTGCCGGAGGCATGGGGTTTTCGGACGGTGGGGATTGAGAGCGACAATTAAGGACACATGAATTCACGTAGAGACGATCAAACGCAAACTGGAGCAGTGGTGGGAGTGTTTCTGGCGACTGTGGAAGACGCGAACAGGCCCGGACGAACTCCACAATCTTTCCGGCTACCCTCGGAATGTCACGGCAACAGTGCCCTCTTCCTGAGGGCAGTTTTCACAGGTGCACCTGGAAGAATGTAAGCCACGAAAGAATTGTATTTTATCTCGCCAAGTTTCATTGCAGCTGCCGCAACCATCAAGTGCTGTTTTTATTCCCATAATATGTGGGTTTTCTTAGTTTGCTGTGTTACATCTATCATGAGCAAATTGTGGTGGATGTGAAATTCTGAACAGATAACTGAAATAAAAATAATTTTGTAGATACTTTGGTTGTTTCCTGCCAACGAGAAGAAGCACTTATATACTGATTGACACAAGGCATGCATGGACAGATAAAATAATTTACTGGACTTGTGACACGCGGATGTGCTCTCTGGCACGGTGTTCCCTCGCTGGTAATGGAGGGTCAAACCGGTACGGATCGGGGACATGTATTGCCCCTTGCAGCAAACCTCCAAAGTCTGCCTCGCGCGGTTGGCTGTCGTCGTCTGACATTTGTGCTGAAAATAGAGCACATGGATTAATTGTCAGAACTAGTCTAAAAAACAGCCATAGAGGCCCACTGAAGAGGAACACACGCCTGCTAAGATGTAAATTGTATTGTTTAAATGGGACTAGTAAAATGCGTATTCGAGGTAAGTCAACTTTATACGTTGAGCCGCTTATTTTTTAGTGTCTCAAAATAAAGTTACCGGCCAAAAACCTGAGACTGAACATATTGACTTGAAATTCTCAGTTGAAACTCCAGCTCCTAGTACGAAAGAAATAACAAAAATAACCCAATTGGGGCATTCTCTTTGTACTTGGAATTGAGACTTAAAATTTTAATGTCTCAATCTGACCAGTAAAAAACGTATTCAAGGTAAGTTTATACTTATATGAGAGTCCCTGATTTTTTGCTGGCGATTTTAGAGACAAAACTTTTGAAACGCCTGAGCATATCTGCTGTAATTCTGCATTCCTGCTTGAGAGAGCCAATAATACAACTGATCTCAACCTAATTACGTCATAGAGCGGCCTCATATAAAGGAAGGTAATATTACTAGGTAGCTTACATAATGTCACTAACCACGGTCGGCTTATGGTAATAATACTTCACTCATATCCACTGGCCACAAAAAGTGAATGCAAATTTGTTTGTTTGCACCCTGCAGTACGTGTGCACACGTTTTGTAAGATTTACACGCGCTATTTTTCGGGCATTAGAGATACAAAGGGATGGCTCTATCGCTTCCGTTTCGCAAAACCAGCAAAACGAGTGGCCGCCGCCCGTGTATGGCATCGCTGTTTTTGACTCGAGCACATCGCTTTGGCATAAATACGTGTTGTGCGATTGATGCAAGAAGGGCACTTTAGGGAAACGTAACATAATTTGCGATCGTGAGCTTTCGAGATGTCATATCCTTCACGCAGCGTTCACGCAGTCTTAGCGCTAACACGGCATCGGCGCTTTCTCGCGTTTTTTCTGAAACAGTGAAATTATGAGTGGAAAGGTTTACCATCTAAGTTGTTCACGAGATGAGCCCTTTTTACCAACAAACGGGGACAGTCCTATACGCGTGCATTAAACGCACTGAACCAGCAGGAATTGCCGGCCACAAAATACTAAAATCAAGAAACCTCTGAACCTCAGACTCGGCAAAGCGTATTTACGTGCGCTTTCCTAGACTCCGCCTTCCACGAATTCCTACAAAATATGCCTTCGGGAAAACTTACCTTTTCGTGCGTTTTTCCCACGAAATCTGTCGGACAAAACGATGTAGCGGTGGCACGTGCTTTGCAGACGACGCGGCGATGACTGCGAAGCGCATGCCCGCGTGATCGGTCACGTGACCCCTTGTATATCACGTGGGTGTACATGCTTAGTGATGCCGAAGATACAATGTTGTCCGGCTTTGCCACCATTTCGGTTTCGGTTTGCGATCATGGCTAAAATAAAATTGCACGAAAAATATTTTATTTTTGGCGAAACAAAGGTTTGGGGATTGTTTTTGAGTGCTTGTTAAAGCAAAATCGGCCACTAGCTTCGAAATTTTCGAAATTGAGCGGAGTTGCCCTTTAAGACGTTTACAAATCTCTGTAATGTGAAATTAGAGCGCAGCTCTCGAGGAGGAGGAGATGAGGGTACCATAGAGTTATTACAATAAACGCTAGAGGCTCAGCTGGCGCTAGTGTCTACGGGACTTCCGGTTGCAAATTGAAGCAGACGGCATGCAGTCTACATTTCCAGCCTCCCTGTGTATTCCTATGGGAAAACGCGCGTGAATTTTGTCTCTTCGCCGGAAAATAACATGAATAACTTTGTCATATCGGTTGTGACGGATAGTATGTACCTTTATTGGTATTGTGAAAGTGTAATTGCTTTGGTTACAGCATTTTTCTTTACCAATGAGCGATGTTAAACTTCGCTCTATTTCAAGCCCAAACCCCAGTTTCAAGGAAGGTATGTGAAAACGAGCGACGGTTTTAAGCAAACTAACGATCGAAAGGAATGTAGTGTGTGTTCAGGTTCGCTAGCATTTCGGTGGTGCTTATATATTGCTAATATGCCCGTCCTGTCATTGGATGAAAATGACTCCGTCGTGCGCATCTTTACGATCGGTTAAAGAAACATTCGAACGCAAAAAATAAAGCACGTGAGCTACGAAAGGTATGTCTTTTTATTATTTCCCATGTTGGGCAGTTTTTATCGGGCACCTGCTCTCTGGCTCTCCATTTTATTTGCAAAGATTTGGAGCGTGCGGGTGATGCTTTGAACCATTTGAACCCAGAACAAGCATCTTCGCAGTACTTATTTATTGCAAATCTGACTATATTACGTGACTTTCAATTTATTTTGATCGTCCGCAAGCACAAGGAGTTACTTATCCAGTATTACTGCGTAGTTCTTGCCGTCTCTCTCGGTTTTCCACATGTCCTTCGTTCGTTTGGCACGTATATCCCCCATGTTGGAAAGCGTCGACGCCGTGTCTGCGCTAACAGTGTCCGACAGTGCACAAAAATACACGTACGAAGCCGTTTTAGGCGCCGTTTTTAATGCGATGAATTTGAAAGAAAAACGCCGTAACTGACCAATTATTTCGTCTGCGTGACTGAGAAATGTTCCAATGTGCCTAGTACGTACAAATTATTCGTGATATTTGCTCTTATAATCGAGCGCAGAGAGAAATGCACTCGCTTTTTCCCATAGGAATACATTACCGGAAGTCAATTTCGGACTGCTTGCTGTCTGCTTCAAAATGCAACAGCACACTAGCGCCAGCTGAGCCTCTAGCGTTTATTGTAATAACTCTATGGAGGGTACGGAGGGGAGCGTATGTTCCTCCTCCTCTCCTCCT
This sequence comes from Ixodes ricinus, assembly GCA_037355805.1. Lineage (NCBI taxonomy): Eukaryota > Metazoa > Arthropoda > Arachnida > Ixodida > Ixodidae > Ixodes > Ixodes ricinus. The sequence continues at coordinate 104,663 of JAZHYW010022592.1, forward strand.
CCAGCTAAATTTAGCTGGAAAATTAACGCCACGTGACCTCAAACCCCAATTCAATTTCCCCGCTAAATTTAGCGGGAAAAATGATGCCACATAACTTCATGTCACGTCACCTATGAACAAATTCAGTTTCTCCGCTAGATTTAGCGGGAAAATTGACACCACTTGATCCTCAACACCAATTCAATTCTCTGCTAAATTTAGCGGGTAATAGAATTGGTGTTGAGGTCACGTAACGTTAATTTTCACGATAAATTTAGCGCGGTAACGCCCACGCCGCGAAGCACAAAAACGGGCGCCTATAGAGCTGCGCTCTAAAAAATGGAAAGACGTTTACAACTCCCTGTAATGCCGAATTAGAGCGCAGCTCTTGAGGAGGAGGAGGGGAGGGTACGGAGGGGACGGTATGCCCCTCCGTACCCTGTTGTTGTTATCTCATATTTTACTTTTGGCGTGTTACAAGAAGGCAAAACTCTCTCAGTATAAACGGCTCTGAGTCAGTATGTCGCTTCCTCTCTCTTCCATGCACGAGGGTGCCTCGCGAGGTGGCGCCACCAAAATATATCGTCGCCAATCGCAAATATTGCTCACGAACTATGTGCGAGTTAAAATATTAACGTAAAAATAATGTGAGGTGAAAAAATATTTAAAGTTGCTCTTTTCAAAGCGTGCTGAACATGGACAAAACCTGAAAATGGATCATATTCCACAATTAATTTCTTACTATATCAAAACAATAAAACATACAATTTATATCGTCTGGGAGGCACTTACATGCCATCAATTTAAATGTCATATTTCAAAAATTCAACTAGGAAACAAAATCAGAAGGCTTATTCAAAATTGTCGGCGGCATTGCACGTTGGGGACTTTTTACCAAATGATATAGGCTATATTAAACAATTTTAAAGCCTGTTTGACTAGATAAGTTTGTCTGATCACACAAATGCATATGTCTTTCAGTGCCATTTCACCAAATACGTCTTTAGATGATTTTACAAATTCCATTTAATTTAAACATGAACCATTTTTTTTTAATTTACTCATTATAATTATATATTTTTCCAATCTGTGTTGTGCCCGTTGTATAATCACGAACGTGCCTCATATCGAGACTTTGGTCGTTCTGAGGCACGAAGAAATAAAGTATTATTTTCATAATTATTATATATACGGGTCCTGCTGCTAACAGTCTGCGATCGCGCGCGATTCAAAGATGCCATCGACGACAATAGTAAATACCACGTCGTCTTTCCCCTATCCTTAGAAATTTTATTTTTTTAAAACTACGCGTGTCTGAACTAGAGATGTAAAATTTCATGAAATTTTGAAGGGCGTGAAAGAAACTGTTTTTTTTTTTCATGTTTTTTTTTCAGAAAAATACGAAAAATTGAAAAAAGACGATTGCACACAGAGCTCTCAAAACCCGATACATTGATTTCGTTAACACTGAAAAGAATTTAATTGTTAAATTACTGCACCACAAAAGTCCCGGGCTCCAGCGGAGCTTCCAGTTTCTAAATCTAGGTACGATTTCACATCAAAGCGTCAAGACTGAGATTTATATCAATCCGTGTCTGATAATTCCAATTAATTTCCGCTTGACGCGTCAATGCTTCATTCACTGTGCAGCGGATGAAGCCTTCCGGACATTCAGGTTGGAGTGCACATAAGTTTTTGCACGCGATCCCTTTCGAGCCTGCGCGATAGCCTGGTGTTCACATTTCCAAACTGGGACCAGTCAGTTTCACATGGCGCAGAATAGGGGGAATCTGCAGTATGCGAGAGGCGAGGGGACGCAAGGGTTGGTTGAAGCAAGGTCCTTGCCACCACGTGAATGGATCCAGGAGCTTCGCAGACTACTAAACTCCCTTTGACCGAATTCCCTTGAAGGTTCTGAATTCTGCGACGTTAGACAGAAGTTTCGCGACGTCCAGCGAGAGGTGGACGTCGCCGCCGCCGGCGCGCGGCAGCGTTTCAGTTTGTGAGCTCTGTTCGTTTTTTTTTTTTTTTTAATTTTATCCTGGTTGAAGAAAAACGAAAACAACCTGTTTTTTTCCGAAATTTTCAATGTTTTTTTCAACCGCTTACATCTCTAGTCTGAACTTCCAAATAAGCGTCGTTTTTTGTGCACTAAATGCCATGCAATATAACATTTCGAAGAAAAGTAAAACAACAAAAAACAAATATGGGTGTACTTCACTGTTTGAATTCAAATGAAACCGCCACACCAGTTACCTAATGTTCAATGTTTTACTATTATCTTTTTTCTTCTATATACCGGACGCGCGGTCGTACATCATTTCACCCTGGAATGTTTGTCCCTTTAACACGAGGCTGCGTTGCGGCGAAGCAACATACACATAACCACCAGTACTCCGCGGGCATAGCTTCTCTGCAACGCACCAATACACGGCGAGAAGCGCACTCAACGGAGCTACTTAACCTATCGGACCTCGGACAATAAAGAATTTCGCGACACTTCCGAACACTGAGTCATGTTTAATACGAAGATAAAATAAAAGTTCTGAAAATTGGTGCAAGCTTACCGTAACAATCCATCAGTGTAGCGACGCCTCAACTACTCGTTTTGCGCGTTGATAAAGCGAAACAGGCTTTTGGTGCAATGTTGATGAAAATTACTCACATGTTGGTGAAATGTAGCAGGATGTAGAAGGGTAAGCACTATAGCGCGGCAATCACATCGCTGGGAATTCAACCTCACAGCGTTTCTGGCATACTCCATGCTACATTCAATGATTACTAGTGCAATTATTTAGAGGGGGAAAATGCAAACCATAACTTCCATCTTTCCACTCCATTAAAAAGAAAGGTGCTTGCCCCTCGCTTGGAGCTGCGCACATAAACTTTGAGATAATCTAAAGCTGAGCGTACCAGACTGGAACCGAAAGTAGATAGGAAGTAGATAAACGAAACACATAGTCAGAATGACAAAAAAGAAATGGTAAAACATATTTTTATTAACAGAAAATATAAATGAGAATATGACTCCGCGATGTGCGGATATGCAAAAAAATATGTCAAATAAATAACAACATCCCCTAGACCCTTACCTATGAACATAATGTGTATGCTAACTCTGCCTAAAACAATTACTAGTGGCGCCTGCAAAGAATAGATGGGTTCAAAGAGGGCTTTGTCACCATAGCCTCCATAAAAGACAGCAAATGATACCTTCTTTCCTTGCAGTTTGTAAGTCAGGAATAACAGAGCATTATTAGATTAGACCTACTATTTGGATACTGCCAGAAAATAGTAAACACAGCTTTGGTAACACAGCTTAAAGGAAAGTACAGCATAACCCCTACCTTCCCAATGTATTTTCAGATAGCCCTGAGATTCGTTTGCTGAGGATTGGAATGATGTAGGGGATGCTTTTCTACTCACGAAACAGCAACCTTTCTAATTATGCTGAACACGTTTGCTGCTGCATGTAAAAGCTTTTTGCCTGATCCCGCAAAAGGTCATTATGGCAAAATACCACATTACCTGGTGATACTAGTTACAAAAATGCAGAGGGGAAGGAAATTGGCTTAGATAGGTAGGGAGGGAATTAGGTATATTTTTGGTTTTATAAGAGGTACAGCTATTCACAGCCATCTATCGAACCTTTTCGTTACATGCGGAACCACTTTTATAATTCAGCATGCAACGTATCAGTCAAAACAACCAAGAGTTGAGATCGTTTGTCCCATAATGGGAGTGGTGACCCAGTCAAAATGCTCCACTTAACCGGACTTCTGTTTTTTTGGAAATATTAATGGGTGAACGATAAAATGCTAGCACCTTCTGCAGGCAGCAAAATGATAAAACCACCACGGATCACTCTTTCATCTTAGTTTTTGGCAATAACTTGACAACGAATTGAGCTAACGTTCATTTTAAGTTGGTTCCCGTTATTTTTTCTCTGTCTTTGACACCAGTTGGGTATGTCCCTTGAATGACACAGTTCTCAAGCTAATAGTAAACCTTATGTTTACTTTACATACAATTTAAGGCCTCGTGCTACACTTCACACCTAGCTAAAGCTTAAGACGTAACGTCAAGATAAAACTGAATAAAATGACTGCCCTGGGCACCCCCCCCCCCCAACCTTCTAGAGAGCAACAAGGCGTGAGAAGTTGGGCTAGTTGGTTCATAATGCAAACTTTGAAACAGCGCTAAAAACACAAGAGACAAGAACGAGAAGTAGACGAACACGACGCTGCGCAGCGTCGTTGTCTGTCTACATGCTCTCTGTCTCTTGTGTTTTTAGCGTTGTTTCAAAGTTTGCTTCTAGAGAGAACCGATAAAGCAAATGCATCACCATCCTTGAAAACCGGTTTTCACATCCCTGTGCCGTTAGATGTACTGAACAGTGATCCACTATAATCTGTTGCAAATAAATAAGAGGACAAGCACCTCCCAAAGTCCTCCCCTTTTCCATTTCTGCAGAGCGTACACAGGAGAGAAGGAAACTGCAAATCGTGGCAACCGGGAGAGCTTTATGAGAGGGGCTATACTGCTATACCTATACCACTTAACCGACGAAAAGAAATGCCCATCAAACAACTGTTCGCACCTCTGCTGCCGCACATGAAAGTAGACGTGCATCTCGGAAAGGTCTAAGTAGGGTAGTGCCAGTAAAACCAGCTCGCAAAAACAAGCTCAACTTTCTTTGGCCTTAGCCGGATTTAGCCGGGAGCTGTTGGCCTCGTTGTAGGCAATGAAGTGACCAACTTCGACAGGCATCTCCTTCGGGCAGACCGAAGGGTCCAAGTTCATGGCCCTGAGGACGTTCTTCGACCATTCCCTTGGTCATGGTGAGCTTCACCATGCACGTCGCGCGGACAAAGTTGTCACTCGTAGTCACTAGCTGCTGCTCCACGTAGAGGTCCCTGCCCTCGATGAAGACAACCTGGTGAACAGAAAAGAAGAGGTCGTTCAATTGATTACCATTAGGTTTTCGTGTTGCCACGGTTTATGTTTCCTCTAATTCGGAGGTGTGTTTTCGGGGCTTATTCTTTTCCACAGATTCAATATCTTTCGACGTTGGACAAAAAGAAATTGGCATTCAGTGGGGGCTTTTGCTTGAAACAAATGGGACACAGGCATGGGACTCCCAGACCTCCAGGGAACAGGGCATGACGTGACCCAAATATTGGAAAACGTCCCGATATCGGTAAGAGAAGGAAACGAGATGGAAGAATGTGGTCGAGTGTTCCAGGCTAAGAAAATACGAAACGGTAAACAGAAATTTTCTTCCCCTGAAACTTGGGTTTTCCTTATACGAGGACAGCTCCAATTCGAGGTTTTTTTCGGTTTTCCCCGATTTCAATGAAACTGTCTCGGGGCTTATCGGCATTTGCCGAAAACACGGGACCCTAGTTACATTCTCAAGCTTCACAAGAACTGGCATTGCCCCAATGTAAAACTTGGTACATTGGTGCAAAACAAAACATGTGTCGATCATAGCAAAATGTGTTTTCTTAATTCCTCCATTATAGTGTTTTCTGAATCTTCGTCCCAACTGTTCAAGCGGTGAGTGTGACGTTACATAAAAACATTTACAGGGATCTCTGGTTCAACATTGAAAGGCAGAGGATTAAAGTTGTAAACGAAGTACTTAAGAAATAAAGTGTGACAGATTGATAGGATGCAGCATAACTAATTGCTTTAAGACCCAGATATGTTTCAACACCTGCAGTTTGTGCAGGCCTAAGCCCTTTGGTTAGAGCTGTTAATTCTTTGCCTTCACTGAAAACCCTGAAATTGCACATATGCAGATAACCATAGTAACCCTAAGACGTAGGAATAATAAAAAACGGACATAACAACAAAGTCTCTAACACAGCTTGAAATTTATTTAACAACCATCACCTTATATTTATGTCCCAGACCTCTTCCGCAATTCTAACAACCTGCTCGCCCACTACACAGTGCACCCTAACTTTTCAACCTATAGACCTTTTCTGTGTATTCTCGTCCCCAGCCACCTAATAGGCGTATCTGGTATGGGTGAAGAAAAATAATCCAATGTTTCAACCTACAACAGTAAAAGAATAGAGGGGAGGCAAAAACGAGAAAATGTGACGGTTACGATTATATCCTAAATGCCTTCTATTGGCGTGGCAAATGAAAAACAATGTTTTCATCCGTACTGGAAGTGACGACAATTCAAGATGGCGGCGCACTTGGAGAAAAGTGTCTATACTGACAACCACACACAAACCCGAATCACAAAAGCATACAATCCCCGAAGCACAAAGAAGCAAACCCAAACACAAAAGAACAGAAAAAGAGTGAGAGGATTGCAAGAAATTCCCGCACTTGGCAAGGTCAGACTGTGAACCCCGCACCACTACAAACCTAGAAACTTTTTCATTCCCTTATCAGGGATAAGGAAGGTAGACAGATAGAATTCCCGGAGCTTAAAAAACACATAGTTGCTCTTAACACTCTCCCATTGCTATATTTCTCTCTATGTAAGACTTCAGTGACTTCCCACTCGGTACACAGTTGTTGCATTCGTCTAGATGTTTTGCAATTTCGGAGTTTTGTGAATTATTTTTAATCGCCCATTTTGCTTCCGTCATGTAAGCTCTCAGTGTCTGCATCTGACTCTCCAATTCTCCTTCCTCCTTAAACCTGATTCATACCCGAGAAGACACACTCTTGGCACCAGCCGAATTTGCTAGGCAGAAGGCAACGCCGGTCACATTTGTTGCCGCCAGCTGCATTCGTGTTGCTCTGATCTCTCAGCGGACACAAGAGAAGACCGTCTCGTGCAGTCTTCAAAAACCACTTTCACAGGCTTCCTCTTGCAGTCGATGCTTTACTGCTATGCGATATAATACAGCTAACATACCCACAGTGCCGAAAGAACGCTCTGACACTCTCTCTCGGCGATACCAGAATGCAATAATAAGACAATGAGCAACTGGAGACAACATATGTGTGTGTACCATTCACGTCAATTGCGTTCAACAGATCTTTGTGGACATCGCCTTCATTGTTCAAATGCCTCTCGTCGAAGAAGGTCCTAATGAGTATCTCTGCAGAGACAATGGTACGAGCGAGGCGGCGCTTTTGCGCAAGTCGGGAACTCCGACAACTCGAACGACTCGGCTAGGATGTGACGTCGGCCGAGGCTGTTGCCTTTTATGAACATCACCCAGGATCCCACCGCCCGAGAACGTCACAGGCCGGCTCCTGCGACATGATTTGATGCCATTCCAAGACCACTCGTGATGCTCGGGCGGTGCGGGATCCGCTGAGCGCACCGGTCGAGCACGAGTTCCACGCATTGTAGTCGTAACAAACATAAGTCGCGCCGGAGGCAATCGCGATACCTTTGTGGTGATCCGGTACCATTGGAAGACGGTTAGCGGTTTCCGGTAGCGCACGGCCTGGGAGGCGATCAGCATTTTTAGCGTCGAGCTTTCTGCCGTGGCCCACAGCTTGTTCTTGAGGCCAACACACAGCCCTTGCGATCCGAACGCGCTGGAGGTATTTGGCGTTGTTCATGTGCCACAGGTGGTCGATGTCGCTTGGGAACCAGATCCCTGTTGAACGAAAGAATGAACGTCAACGATGCAACTTTTGCGAAATTGCCACTCCGAGGCTTTCTAGGTTTCTTCTAGGGCTGGGCACTTAATTGATTAACCTACCGATTAATCCACGACTACCTTAATCATAATTAATTTTTTCATTCGGTTAATCAATTATATTTTGGCTAAAAAGAAAACAAAAATTCAACGCTTTCCTTAAACGGCAGTTTGACCCAAATGGCATGAGCTTTCCACGTAGTGCGTATAGCCATTTCGGGTCGAGGCGCACGACGTAGTCCGTATAGCTTTACTCATTCGGCAATTGAACTAACTGAACACAGCTCTTCTTTTTCTACTAATTTGAAACTAGCTCACCACATTACCGATGGAAGTACGTCGCTGGTTCCAGCAAGATATGCCCTCAACCGAAGCTAGATTCTACTCTGGCCTGCTACTATTATTCATAAACCGGCGATTTTCCGAACCTCAGCTTCAGCTGTCAGATTCGGATACTTTGAAAGCTCTTACCGGTGTAATAGTCCGGGTCGAAAAGCGCGAGCAGCGCGCACTCCTTTCTCCATTTCAGCGCGTACGCGGTGATCAAAATGATGCTCCAAATGAAATAGTTGACGTCCACAATCGCATAAAGCAGGAACAAGACGCCGACGATCCAGTGCATTTTGGCAGGGACTCGAGGACCGACGTCGAGCGTTTAAGCTACGGGCCTCCCAAAATTGGTTTCTTATCTGCGGCGGCTTTGAAACGGGATTCGACTGTACAACGCCGCAGCCGGCTTACGGTGCACTGCCTCGCTTGCCGTGGGTGACTTCCTTTACCGTTTCTTGCCATTCATTCATCCTCCGTCGATTTCGTTGAATTTCGTCAATTTCGCCGTGGCTACCGAGGGCCGCCTTGCGGGAACGCCACGCACTACCGAATCTGTTTTATTCACTTCAAGAAAAAAAGGAGGACAAACACACATAGTTTAGGGGCGTATTAAATTACAAACATAAATAAGATCACAAAGTGATTAAAAAAACTATTGATGGGCAAAATTAAAGTTTGGCTAAACTTGGCGCGATATAAGTTCAACTTGCGCACCTTGTGAAGTTAACGTCTCATAGACAAACGTTAGCTACCCAACTCTTCGTATTTTGTGGCAACTTACGCCACCTAGTCACAAGTACTTACACCATCTAAGTTTTATTTTTCAATATTGCTTTTTGTTTAACAGCCGAACCCATCCTTGATAGGCGCGATATATAACTTCCCTACAGCTTTTCGTGCAATAAATATTAATGTGTGATTGGTTCATTAAAAAATATATACATAATAGTGTGGACTTCATTTTGTCTCAATAAAAGTTCAGTCCACTTTCTGCCTTGAGTTTTGGGCATGCCTTCCCTACGGCCGCCTGCTCGTGTTCACCCGCGTTGGGGTAACACGGCACATACGAAGTAAGGCTTTGAACTCCTCCGGTGACGTAATGGAGATTAGGTAATCGGGCTCGACGGCGTACAGGGGCCGCCCTGCCACCACAAAGCACAGACACGGGTAAAGCACTGGGTATAATATTATCCAGTGCTTTATGCACGGGAGCTTCGAATACCCCTAGCGGTTGGGAAGGCGGTTGAAACGGGCCATTACCATTTTTCGAGGGTGTTCGCTTCGTAAATATCTTTGAACGTGTCTGGGCTCTGCAGGCAGTTTTTGTATTATGATCAACGTGACCGGACCGTTACACGAGAAAGAAACACGCCCCGGACGGTGTCTGCGAACTGTATTGCAGTGGGACTTTTATTATTCGAGCCAAAAAATGTCTTGTTTCTCGCTGTACGCTAACTAATTAGATGTTACAAAATAATATTAGCCATATCGTAATATCCCGAGAGATGCGCCCCACCCCCGAAAAATAACCCACCCTCGTTTTGGCACAATTCGCTATTCTTTCAAAAGCACCGAGAGATAGCCCACCACTCGTAATTGCGGGGCTCTTGCCCATGGTGACCTTGCCAGAATTGGTGTTACTCGGTCACAGCGGGAGATACGCAAACATTGCAAACTAGAAAGGGCAATTTCTTTTTTATGCTTATTGCTTTTTAATGTGAAAACAAGCTTGTCAGCTCACAAAATGCAAAAGCAGCATTCTTGTCAAATTTTATTGATTGCACACCAAAAGTTAGTCCACTCCTCATGTTCACCCAATGAATTCGCTCTCGCTTTCGGGTGGGCTATCTCTCAGGACTCCTAGAGCTTACAGCCTCAACCTAGCTAAGAATTGCTTTACGCTTGACATACCAAGTTCACTGCTGTAATTTTCCTAGGACATAACGAGTAGCAAATCTTTGAACTCTCGAGTTGCGATTCCTGGGCATTTTGTGGACATACGAGGGGTGATCAATAAATTTTACCATCTAGGCTGTAACATGTTTTATTCAGTGATAAAATTGAAATTATTCAAATGAAAGTATGGAGGCTGCTCTCGGCGATGCACTTCTGCTACTGGTGCAATACCCTACGCATGCCTTCGCAGATGACTGAGGGCGGATGTTGACGACACCAATGGCACACTGCAACAGTAACCTCGCTGTCGGACGCAAACTGTGTACCCTTCAGATGTTCCTTTATCTTGGAAAACAGGCCAAAAGTCTGATGGCGCGAGGTCCGGGTTGTAAGGTGAATGAGGCAAAACATCTTGGAACTGGAGCTCCTCCATCGTGGCACACGGACTCGTAACGCACGCTCCGCCGCTCTCACTCTGTCCCACGCACGCACTCGCTGACCGACCGACGTTTCAAAATGCAGTCGGCGGCATCCAAAATAAAACGTGTTTATAGTCGGTGACAGGTCAAGAACAAAGTGGAAGTTCCTCCCACCCCTTTCCACTTCAGCGGAGCGAACGGTGGAGAGGAGGTCGCCTCCTCTCCAGCGTTCGTTCTACTAAAGTGGAAAGAGGGGGAGGAGCTTCCACTTCATTCTTAACCTGTCACCGACTATAGGTCAAATAACAGCAAACATAAATTTGACGTCTGTGACGTCATTCGCCACGCCCCTGGACATCAAATCGGTGCCAAAAATACGCACCCACTCGGCCATTGACAAGAACTGCCGTCGGATTGCTCGATTGTTCATAACTTTATTGTGAGGTGGCGCCAACGTGTAGCGGCTATACAGAACATTCTTGATTTGGAATATGAAAAAAAAATTGGGTTGTGCGTTACGCACTTTAGCTGTGAGCACGTGGAGCAAAGCTGGCTTTGCAGAACCCAGGGATCCTGGGTTCAATCTCCACCCGTGCCCATTTCGACTTGGATGAACACTGTGCCGACGTGCATTCGTATACGCATGCCTAATACTTAAAAAAAAAACGCTGTGGCTAGGGTTACGTCCGGACGGAGCACTGAAACGCGTATACCTAACCCCTCCCCCCCCGCCCTCCTCTCTCTCCCCGTGAACCTAGGGAAGGCGGAGATTTTGACGTAACTTGGGTTACGTCGGACGTAACGCTAGACACTTCGAAAAAAAAATCGGCTATGTGTATTTTTATACAACATAGAACTTACTCTGCCTCAACGGGCGAAGAGTCTCCCACCTGTAGATAAGCAATTTAGCAGTGCAGTAAAACCGCTAGCCTGGGGCACCAGTCTGTAGTGGGGCATGTGGCAAAAGTGTGGCTGGCCTAACGAGCACGTAGCTTAAACAGTGATTTCAGCTTCGGGGTGAACGGGGTGGAGCAAAGCAGCTTTTGCCTGAATTTTGAGCGACAAGCTAATCTTCTAGGGGGAGAATGGCCGTGTCCGGGTACACAAACGAGTCCAAGCAAAAGGAAACTCCCCCTCTTTCCGTCTTCTTGAACTGTTTGGTACAATGCGCGATTTATAAGTTGAGGAGGAAAGCTAAACAGGAAAAAGTTGGAACATTGTTTCATGACTCCTTGCTAGGATTTGGAAAAAAATGCGTCCATGGATGTTAATTAACAAAAACTACCGTTTAAACGGCGCTCCTTTGTTCCGATTGGTTGTGGCAAGCATAGATAAAAAGAGGGGACAACCTGCGTTAGTCAGCCTTCCTTGGCATTATTAGATAGTGAGGTCCTGATACCTTCTTATCTACAGTTACCGACCTCCTGTCTCAGCTAAGAGTGCTCTGTGACAGTGCTGCCAACCTTAGTGATTTTCCCCTAGATCCCGGGATTTTCATTATCGTTTAGGGGCAAAGAGAAATTGGTTTAAACCTAGGGATTGTTCTTTAATGAGTTTCTGAGGTAGAGACCCGTTCCTTCCCTTTCTCCTCCTCGTGCCAGCCAAGCGCAGAGGCAAAAAGGCTTCTTTGCATATTGTCCGGGCCAGAGATAATCTCCAGTGGCAACAACAGCGATTTTGGGGGGGGCCACACAAGGCCAAAGTAACACAGTTTAGTTATGTAAAAAGGTATTAACGAAGCAAATTTAACATTTAAACGGCCACCCAACTACACGTTAAGCAACGCCATAACTATAATCTCAATATTAACGCAAATCGCCACATTTTCTGAAAATCTAGGGAAATCTGGGGAAGTTTCCGACAAAATTGGGTTAACTGTATTAATGAACAAGTCTTCAGCAAGAAAGTCGTAAACGTAGAAAAATGTCTGAACAGCAGTAGAGGCTTTATTACACAACGTTTTGGGAAGAGACTTCCCTTCTTCAAGTGTGCAGAAAGCACAGTTGCAAAGCGTTTTTAGAGAGACCAAAGGAGAAAAGGAACATTGAAGCGAATGAAAAATATCATATATATACGTTCCAACAAAACACATACAAAAAAAAAAGTTGTAGTAACTAGGGGGAACACGGTCGCGGCACTCGTTAGCGAAACCAAGAAAATATATCACAGGCAACGACCTCCATCACGTTAGAGACTCCAGATACAGAAAAAAAAATAATAAAAACACACAGGGGTCAGCCCAAACACACAGGGGTCAAGTCCAAACCAGTATAACGCCGAAGGAAACGAAGATGATAAATAAGCCCGAAGTGTGTGTAAACGGACACCAGAAATGTCACACGTGGGTGGCACTGCTCAACAGAATACCGAGAACTACTCCTTAAAATGCCTCCCAACTCAACCTCCTCCTCCTCCCCGCAAAAAAAAAAAAAAAAGGAGGGAAGATGCGGGCGACGTTTCCACATCCCAATGTTTTTAGCTCTCCCCTCAAAGAGCTTTCTCTCTCCCCCGCACTCTTCTGCGATGGGGGAGGTGGTTTGCCTGTAGTATACAAAAAACTAAAGCTGAAAACCTACAACAGCCTATATAGGTTTCCTTTTGAAATGTTCATACCAAGTGGGGTTAGGGTTTTGAATTTAGATATATAAAAGGACTCTTATTTTTGCGCGTAATATAGTTTTTGAAACTGCTTTCCACAATGATAATTTTTAGGTGGGTATGGATGTCGTGGTCGTGGGAGTTAAAGTGTTTAGCGACTGGTGTCTGTCCCTTACTTACAATGTCAGACCTATGGCCATAAAATCGCTCTTTCATAAATTTTTAGTTTCTGCTACATATTGCTTGTTACACAGCGTGCAGTTAATAATATATATCACGTCGGGTGTTTTGCAGTCGATATGCTGTTTAATACTTACGTAGAAATCTGATGCATAGCTCAAAATTTTATCAGCGGTCAAGACGAACAAAACGAACCAGCAAAGTTGGCAAGGAGTGTTAAGGCAAGGACCACAACCGCTGCATGATTATTTTTTTATTTATATATACGAGGGACGTAACATACTCCCAAGATTCCGATGCTTACGGAATGTGACAAATGGTGATTCGGGAAATATTTTTTAAGTTTATCTTCGGCATGTAGGATGTTTAAATGGCATTTCAATATGGAATTCAGGCTTGATAGGTTCGAATAGTAGTTTATAACCAACGGCACCCTTGCTTCGTTGGAGTGAAGCTGTCATGTTGATTCAAGGAGTGTGCTACGTTCCAGAGCGGATGCCTTTCTTGTAGCATCATCAAGAATAGATGCGGGATATTTTCTTTTCAATAGTGTGTTCTTCAAGGATGTTACGTTTCCCTTAAAGTTTGATTCTTCAGAACAAATTCCACGCAACCAAAGAAATTTCCTGTAACGTATATTATTTTTTTGACATTTTGGGTGGTAGCTATCATAGCGCAGAACCTGACGTTTGTCTGTAGGCTTTCTGTATAACTCCGTTACCAAATGGCTTCCCATCTTTTTAATGTTAGTGTCGAGAAAGTTCATCGAGTCTGCTGAGTAATTGCAGGTAAATTTAATTGTACGGTGACAACCGTTGAGGTAACTTAGAAAAGAGAGGAGTGCATCTTGAGTGTCATCCCAAATGATAAATATATCGTCAATATAACGAAGATATATGGCGGGAATCTTGGCGTAAGTGCACACAAAGGTCTCCTCAAACTTGCCCATAAAAATATTAGCGTAATTTAGGGACATTCTCGACCCCATGGCCACGCCTTGAATTTGCAAATAATGATCATCATCAAACATAAAGTTATTGAAGTCTAAAATTAATTCCAATAAGCGCAGAATACAGCTACTAACTGCGAGAGACGAAGGGTAGAGAGAGAGGAATTCCTCCACGACTGCCAGTCCCTCATTATGTGGGATGTTAGTGTACAAAGAGCTCACATCGATAGTAACTAGAATGCTCTCCTGTGATATTAAGCCGGATCCGTTCATATGGTCGATAAGATCAAGAAAGTGTGTGGTGTCCTTTACGTAAGATTGTAGCAGGGGGGGTACATGCTTAATCGCGTGGTCTACCAATTCTTAAATTCGTTTGGTTGGTGTGCCTATGCCTGATATAATGGGCCTTCATGAATTGCTGGGCTTGTGAACCTTGATGAGCATATAGAAGACACCTGGATGAGCGTTTTTTGACTAAAAATAATTATATTGATCGCTGTTAATTTTATTGGAATTACGCAAATCTTCGAGTGTTCTGTTAATTATAATACTAAACCGCTGTGTAGGATCGTCAGGTAGACGTAGATAAAAATTTGGGTTTTCAAGCTGGGTCAATGTCACCCGCATGTAGTCGGCCCTGTTCATAACCACAACACCACCACCGCAGGTCGAATAATGACATTCTCCCTAGACTTCAAATTATTAAGGACCTGTTGTTCCCGTCTAGACAAATTACCCCTCTGTGTGGTTGCTTTAGCAAGAGAATCAAAAATATAATTCCGTATAGCTTGCACAAAATTATCTATGTAAACGCTGGTCTTGATTGAGTCTGGGGTCCAGTGTGACTTTAACTTGGAATTTGGTGTTGTGCTATCAAGACCTCTAGTTTCATTGCATCCTTCTTTTCCATCAAAATATGTTTGAAGGTGTAACCGCCAGAAAAACTGCTGTAGCTCATCTAAAAGTTCAAATCCTTTTGCTGCATGTGCGGTGGGAACAAAACTTAAGCCTCTAGATAAAACTGAACACTCTGTAGAGCTCAGACTAGTATCAGATAGGTTGGAAGAAACAACCGCCGAGGTTGGCAACACTGTGCTGTGACAAGGCTGAGGGCAGAACGCGTGGATCTAACCTTCTTTTCTTTCGCCTCCGCGATACTGATAAAGAGACTTGGGCTCAATCGGAAATAAAGACAATTAAACAATGAAGTCGTGTACTACGTGTCTTCATTGCAATCATATGTAAATCGTATAGATGTCGTATGCAGAAATTGAAGGAGATCCTGACCTCAGCACCAATTTTCGCTCACTTCAGGGAAGAGCAACAACTTATCCTGTCTTGCGACGCGTCGCCATACAGTGTTGGAGCGGCTGTCTCAGCTCAGCGATGACGGTTTCGAAGCACCAATCGCTTACGCTTCGCGAACGTTGGGCAAAAGCGAACGCAACTATGCTCAACTCAACAAGGAAAGACTGGCAGTTGTATTTGGCATGAAGTATTTTCACCAGTACGTCGCCGGTCGACACATGACTGTTTACACAGACCACAAAACGCTGTTGGGGATAATGAGTCAAGGACGCCAGATTCCATTCATGCTCTCACCGCGCGTGAAGCGATGGTGCCTCATCCTAGGTTGCTACGTCTACGATTTGTGCTATCGACACGGCAAGAATCCCCAGAACGCAGATGCGCTCAGCCGGCTACCTCTGCCAGACACAAAGGACGAACCAGCGCCACCAGGTGATGTACTCTTGCTGGAAGCCATGGAGAGTCCAACCCTCACTGCTCAGCAGATAGCAAGTCTCACTAGAGGTGACCCGGTGTTGTCGCAAGTGTACAAGGGACTGCAAGATGGCACAACCCCCAAGTGGACAGGAGACGAGTTCAGGCCGTACAAGCGTCGGGAGCTTGAGTTGGCAACACAAAATGGCTGTGTAACTTGGGGAGCATGTGTTATCATACCACAAGCAGCGCGCGAGCAAGCCCTGAAGATGCTGCACGCAAACCATCCAGGCATTGTGGCGATGAAAAGCACTGCCCGAAGTCTTTTTTGGTGGCCAAGGCTAAATGCCGACATTGAGGACACCACAGCTGTGTGCGAGACCTGCCAGCAACATCATCGGGCAAAAATAGCAGTACGTCCACCTGTTTGGTCTCCTGCCACCCGACCCCGGGAGACAATCCACACCGATTTTGCAGGACCAAGCGATGGGGTAACGTATCTTATCATTGCCGATGCGCATCCTAAGTGGTTGGAAGAGAAGCTGATGCGTGCCGCTACGTCCACACACGTCATTGATGTTCTACTCTCTGTTTTTGCGACTTTTGGCGTACCGAGAATACTTTTCTCTGACAACGTGCCGAATCTCGTATCAAGTGAAATGAACAAGTTTTTGACAAAAAACGGCATCAAGCACCACACCAATGCACCATACCATCCGGCAAATAACGAAGAAAGCCCTCTTGGAGCTTACGGAAGGAACAGTTCAGTGCAGAATTGCCAGGTTCTTGTTCCGATAGCACACGACGGTCTCATCTTCAACGGAAAAACACCCGCCGAAGCAATGTTCGGCCGACGAATAGTCACACCCCTCGATCTCATGAAGCTATGGTCTACAAACGAAGACCGAGAAGTCCCAGCGATGGAGTAACGGCAAATTATTCTATCGGACAACCCGTCTACGTGGGGAATTTCAGCGAAGTCCGACCTGGCTGCCAGCGGTAATCATAAAGCCGATGGGAATTCAATCATTCCAGACAAGGTCGAATAACAAAAGACTTCAGCGTCGACACGTGGACCATATTCACCGTCGACAAGAAAACAAAGGAGCTCAGGACATGGAAGAGGAAACATCTCCCTTCATAAGCTACCCGAACGCCGAGACCGCCAACAAACCACCAGCTTTAAGACAACCGGAACCACGCGGGGAAGAGATCACCACGGTCAACAACACCGCGGACGGTCCAACAACCTCCGATTCAAGGACTAGATTCGGCAGCAGGATCAAGCAACCAGCGCATTGGCAAGACTATGCCTTGAGTTTTAACACAGAAGGGGGAAACTGATATAGATTGCTAGTATCCGGCGGCGCGCTCAGCTATATATCGCGACTATGCGTATAAGAACTCTCATGCTAAGTCCAACCGCCGACTGAGGCCTGCTCGCACGGATCAAGTTTTGTACACGGAGACGGCTGTTACCAGGGGCTTCCCCAGACTCGCTCAACCTAAGACGCAGCGTGCACCTCGCTGTGCCGTTCTGTTAAGGATTAAATAAACACATTTACCCGGAGTATGTGAAATTTTCTGTGTTTTTATTTTCGACCCACAAGGAAGGCGAACAGACAGCGGAGTCGAGGGATTCACGCAGTCGCCAAACGTGGCTGGAAGCATTTCAGCATGGAGAGGAGCAAGCCGTTTGGAACATCTGATTGTGAGTAGTGTTTTATGTCGTGTACGACGCCGTGAAACTACTCTTCATCGTTTGCGCGAAAGCCACCACCAAAGTTCGCAGTGTGTTCCAACCTCCGACTGTGCGGGAGCGATCACTCCCAATGACAGAGCATTATTGGATTATAACTACTATTTGGATACTGCCAGAAAAGAGTGAACGCATCTGAGGTAATATAGCATAAAGGAAGGGACAGGCTAACTCCTACCTTCCCAATGTATTTTCAGACAGCCCTGAGATTCATCTGCTGAGGATTGGAATGATGTAGAGGGATGCTTTTCTACTCACAAACAGCAACCTTTCCAATTATGCTGAGCACCTCTGCTGCTGCATGTAAAAGCTTTTTGCCTGATCCCCCAAAGGTCATTCCGACAATATCCCACATTGCCTGGTGATACTAGTTACAAAAATGCAGAGGGGAAGGAAACTGGCTTAGGTGGGCAATTATTTTTTTGGTTTTATAAGAGGTGCAGCTATTAACATCCATCCATCGAACCTTTTTGTTACATGCAGAACAACTTTCATCATTCAGCATGTAACATTCCAGTCAAAACAACCAAGAGTTGAGATCGTTTGTCCCATAATGGCAGTGGTGACCCAGTCAACATGCTCCACTAAACTGGACTTCTGTTTTTTTGGACATATTAATGGGTAAACGACAAAATGCTAGCACCTTCTGCGGGCAGCAAATGATAAAACCACCACGGATCACTCTTTCATCTTAGTTTTCGGTAATAACTCTACAACGAATTGAGTTAACGTTTATTTTAACTTGGATTTTGCTATTTTCCCGTCTTTGACACCAATTAGGCATGTCCCTTGAATGCCACAGTTCTCAAATGAATAGAGCACCTTATGTTTACTTCACATACTATTTAAGGCCTCGACTACACTTCACACATAGCTAAAGATTAAGACGTAACATCAAAAAATAAAACTGAATAAAATGACTGCACCAAGCAACCCCCCTCCCTCCCCTTCCCCACACCTCCTAGAGATAACCGATAAAGTAAAGGCATCACCATCCTTGAAAACCGGTTTTCACATTCCTCTGCTATTAGGAGTGTACTCAACAGTGATCCACTATATTCACTATAATGTGTTGCAAGTAAATAGGAGGACAAGCTAGCTCCTCCCCAAAGCCCTCCCCCTCTTCCATTTCAGCAGATCATACACAGGAGAGGAGGAAACTGCAAATCATGGCAACCAAGAGAGCTTTATGTGAAGGGCTATACCGTTATACCTATACCACTCAACCGACGAAAAAGATATGCCCATCAAACGACTGTTCGCACCTCTGCTGCCGCACGTGAAAGTAGACACGCGTCTCAGAAAGGTCTAGTGTAAGTAAGGGTGTACCAGTAAAACCGCCTTGCAAAAACAAGCTCAGCTTTCTTTGGCCTTAGCCGGGTTTAACCGGGAGCTGTTGGCCTCGTTGTAGGCAATGAAGTGAGCGACTTCGACGGGCATCTCCTTCGGGCAGACCGAAGGGTCCAAGTTCATGGCCCTGAGGACGTCTTCGACCATTCCGTTGGTCATGGTGAGCTTCACCATGCACGTCGCGCGGACAATGTTGTCGCTCGTAGTCACTAGGTGCTGCTCCACGTAGATGTCCCTGCCCTCGATGAAGACAACCTGGTGGACAGAAAAAAGAGGTAATTCAATTGATTACCATTAGGGTTTCGTGTTTCCGGGGTTTATGTTTCTTCGAATTCGGAGGTGTGTTTTCGGGGTTTATTCTTTTCCACAGACTCAATAATTTAAGACGAGGAATGCGGTTACGAAGAAAGTAGCAGCCTCGCAGACGGTCGAGCGTTCCAAGCTAAAGCAAAATAAAACGCTAAACAGCAATTTTCTTCCCTTGAATCTTGGGCTTTTATGCAAGGACAGCTGCGATTCGAGGTTTCTTCGCCTCGATTTTGATGAAACTGTCTCGGGGTTTATCAGTATTTACTGAAAACACGTGACCCTAGTTACATTCTCAAGCTTTGCAACAACTGGCATTGCCCCAATGTAAAACTTCGGTGCAAACTAGAGTCCCACATTTGTGACGGCGGGAAATAAATTTCTATGGAAAAATAAGGGAAACATGTTTCGGTCATAGGAAATTGTGCTTTTTTTAATTCTCTTAGTATAGCGTTTTCTGAATCTTCGTACCACCTGTTCAAACGGCAAGTGTGGATGTGCCATGAGAACATTTACAGGGTTCTCTAGTTCGACATGGAAAGGCAAAGAGGATTAGTGTTGGAACAAAGTGCTTCCGAAATAATGGGTGACACGTTAATAGGATGCAGCATAACTATTGCTCTAAGACCCAGGTACGTTTCAACACCTGCAGTTCGTGCATGCATAAGTCCATTGGTTAAAGCCGTTTATTTTTGGCTTCGCTTAAAACCCTGAAAGTGCACATATGCAGATATCTTCCCAGAATGGATTTATAAAAGCATTGACTTTACTTTTAGCAAAATTTTTCATTAGAGTCACATATTTTTCAGTTTTCTGTAAAACTCTGATAGTGCACATCTAGAACTGCCTTCACAAGAAAAGACGTACACAGAAGAGTTGACTCCGTGCTCACTAAAATGATTAAAAAAAAAAAACATCTTGATAGGCACATTGTTTTGCTTCTGTCATGTACGCTCTCAGTGTCTGCATCTGACTCTCCAATTTTCTTTCCTCCTTAAACCTGATTCACACCCGAGAAGAACTCTCTTGGCACCAGCCGAATTTGCTAGGCGGAAAAAAGGCAACGCCGGTCACATTTGTTGCCGCCCGCCGCATTCGTGTGGCTCCAATCTCTCGCAGACACCAGAGAAGACCGTCTAAGGCAGTCTTCGAAAAACCACTCTGACGGGCTTCCTCTTGCAGTTGAAGCTTTACTGCTACGCGATATAAAACAGGCCACAGTGCCGAGAAAACGCCCGACACTCTCTCTCGGCGATACCAGAATGCAATAATAAAAAATGAGCAACTGGAGACAACAGATGCGTGTGTACTGTTCACATCAATTTCATTCCGCACATCTTTGTGGGCATTGCCTTCATTGTTTGGATGCCTCTCGTCGAAGGAGGTCGTAATGGGTATTTCTGCCAAGACAATGGTATGAGCGAGGCAGTGCCTTTTGCGCAACTCGGGAACTCCGAAAACTCTGGCGACTCGGCTAGGATGTGGCGTTGGCTGACGCTGTTGCCTCCTTGCGTTCCGATTGGCTCGGCACAAGAACTATTTCCACAAGAAGAAATCGGTTTCGGTTCAATATACCTGTTGGAAAACGTACAGCGCCACGACAGCAGGAAATTTTGGGAGCCCTCGGTACAGATCACGTGCTTTCTCACCGCGCCTCCGCGACTGCGTGCACATCACGGCAGCTACCGCCAGCAGCCGTCGCAGCCATCCGTCATCCTGCCCATCTATCGCAAAAGGTGATTTGAATACATACGTTATTGGTCGTAACTTACCTTGAGGTCTTGCAGTGTCACAGAATCCACTTATTCTGCACCGCGACCGTGGCAGGGTTAGACTATGTAAGACAAAGCGTTGGCGCAGCAGACGACAGGGGCGGTGCGGTACAAAGGAGAGGGATGAAAAAAGGGGCATACCCTATCCCCCGTGCACTCGTCCGACGATCCGACTCGGCTACTTGGCTCTGGGGTGCTCGAACGTTGTTGTTATGGTAACCTGCGCCTGCTCACGTATGTCACGATGTAGCGGGAGGGAAGACGATGGGAGGGGCGTGCCGAGTACTCCTATTATTCGTCGCGTGGCGTGCGCGGGCTTTTGCGATTTTTGCAAAGGGTCTATTGCTCTCGCGGCCGAATGTTCCACCGGAGGCAAGCCAGCTTTGCCACCTGGTGTCAAATTTTGCGCGAATTCGCCTGCGGATTTGCAAGTTGGAACGAGCCATTACGCTCGACCACGTCTTTCTTCAATCGCATACACACCCATTAAAGTATGTGCTCTCTCCCAATCCCTCCGTTCCTCGTGTTTGCAAAAGGCCGGTTGCAAACTTCACAGCTACGACTCCAGCGACGCACCTCACGTTGTCACGCATTACTTTTGGTGCCAATACGAAACGGTCGTGAAGCTCGTTTCACAATTCTAAAAACAAAGTCGCCACTTTCCACTTGAAACTGAAACGTCGCGGTCTTGGTGCCCAGTGTACGCCTCGAACCGCCGCATTTTACCGCATCCTCAAATGTGCTCCCTCGATTTACGCCCGACATGGCACTGGAGGCAAAAGCGCCAGACGTCCGCTTTGCCGTAGCTCGCTCTTAGCTCGTCTGTCCACCTAAGCTCCTACAGCAACGAGTTGGGATGCCACGACGACAACGAGACCGGCATTCTCTCATCTTTTTTTGCCGTAACTTTTACAAACATCCGCCAAGATCCCAGCGTCCGACAACGTGATTGGCCGGCTCCTGCGACATATTTGATGCCACTCCAAGACCACTCGTGATGCTCGGGCGGTGCGGGATCCGCTGAGCGCACCGGTCGAGCACGAGTTCTAGGCATTGTAGTCATAACAAACATGTCGCGCCAAAGGCAATCGCATACCTTTGTGGTGATCCGGTACCACTGGAAGACGGTTAGCGGTTTCCGGTATCGTATCGTCTGGGAGGTCATCACCATCGTTGTGTCGAGCTGTCTCGCCGTGATCAACAGCTCGCTCTTGAGACCAAACGCCGCCCTTGCGTACTCAAATGCACGGGGGTACTTGGCGTTGTTCATGTGCCACAGGTGGTCGATGTCGCTTGGAAACGAGATCCCTGTTGAATGAAAGAATGAACGTCGACGATGCAACTTTCGCAAAATTGCCGTTCCGAGGCTTTCTAGGTTTCTTCTAGAGCTGGGTACTTAATCGATTAACCTACCGATTAATCTGCGACTGCTTTAATTGCAATTAATATTTTTTTATCAGATTATTCGATTATATAAAAAAAAAATTTTCAAAATTCAACGCTTTCTTTTACGCAGACGTGGACGAGTACACAGGCAGGAAGGCAAACTTTAGGTGAAATTTTGACCTAAAGTAATCTGCACGGGCGAGATTTGTTACTCCAAACTAGTGTAGAAGGTTGCACGTGTCCCCGCCACTTCAATGTCATTTGAGTGTTCGTTTAGCGCAGCAGAGACTGTTGTGAACAATCGAGGGAGTTCGCTATTGTGGGAGAATACCAACGAACCTCTTTGCTTATGTGGCTGAAGTAATAATTTGTGAGTGCGGGTTTCTTTCGAATGTTGTCAACTACACTTCAAGGCTGATTCAAAGGGCTATGGAAACAAAATTGTTTGCTCTTATTTCTTTGCTTAGATGTGGTCAATGTTGTGGCGGCAGCCCAGAGACACTAGTCTATAGTCTAATGTTTCTGGGCTGCCGTCAGAAAAGTAAAGAAATCTAAGTTTAAAACAAAGAAATAGATTTCAAGATTGCGCCTGATGGCGGTTTGTGAAGCTCTGTTGGAATGCCACCACGTCATTGGCCTCTTAGAAGCAGCACCAGTTCGCGGCAGTATGGCTGCCTCGTGGAGTTACTTAGTCCTGACTCCTGAATATGATGTGGCGGAGAATGCTAACGCGTTTACTATGTTGTATATGTCAAAGCTTCCGCAACGTGCATTCCACACCATCAAGATCGCCGTTCTTGGCAGACGTTAGGTAGGAGCTTGACGTGAGAATGCGGGACCTCTGCCATGTCAACCATACCTTCCCTCCCCCCCCCCCTCCAAAAAAATGCACTGTGAATAACGTGCTTAAGTATGGCACCCAGTGAATACCGTATATACATAGCTTGCAGGTGTCGCTATCGCTGGGTACTGACGGTTCTTTCTACTTATTGGTTCCCTCGAGCTGTGCAGTGAAACTTACGCTGAGAACCGAACGCTGGTGGCACATAAAATACCGGCATGGCCGCAAATGACGTTATGGGCAAGCTATGTATAGACCTTTTCATCCTCCTCCGCATGGGCGCTGCCATCTTGGAATCACGTGACGCAGCAGCCATTAGGTTGCTTCAACTTGCTGCTCCGCTCTCCCCTCCGCGCCTTGGCGGATGCGTTGTATTCGTGCTTTTCGTCGCGTTTCACCGCGCTTTCTTGCCTTACTTCGGAAACTGTAGTCCGATAAGTCTACTCGACGACTAAGACATCATGAGGGGTCAAAGGTCCTTATGACAAGTGAGGTTTGTTTACTAATAGTGGCGGAACATTCTCAGTAAGAAGCGCGTAAATTTATATCGCGCATTTAGGTTCGGAAGGCGTCAAGAATAGTCAGCGCAAGGAGACTATCTGTATTTCCTGAAAGTATCGTTCTTTGTATTCATAATATATCGAAAACAGTTTCTTTTGATTACGTGAGGAAACTCGCGGAGGAGATAGACAACAAATGTTTAACTTTTTTTTTCTTGTCTGAGGCTAGAAGTAATGGTACGTCAACATCAGGCGATTTGTTTGTTCATAATATCACACCTACATGTGTATGAGGTTCTCAATCTTTTTTTGCGACGTAAACATTCGGTTGGTCGGTTTACTTATGAAGCTTAAGAAATTGTAAGCCGTGCTCGCTCTCCATTTCGACAGTCATTTAAGTTATTCATTGATTATATTTAGATAACCAGTGCCATCCACTTAGTTTATTTTAACACAAAGGTTGGGGCTTCCTGCGTGGGAAACTGCCACAGGCACTTAACAGTAGCGAGTTTTAGAATAGCGTTCACAAAGAAAGAACGTCGTTCGTATTTGCAAATCCAAAAAGTGGTTTGGGGTCAACGCATGCGCAATAACGACAATGTTTTTTTTTTTTTTTCATATGCTGGTTAATTTTTTTAGTATCTGGGGTCTGCAATTTTTGACGCCGAAAAAAAAAGAAAAGAAGGAAAAAACGGCTGTGTGGTGGTTGGTGACGCCGAAATTTACAAAGCGAACCTGTTCAAACAAATAAATATTTGCTCACAGAGGCCCGTGAATTGGCGCCTAGCACTGAATTCGGCCAAACTTTCCGAGCTATTTCTCCTCCTGCGCCCTTTAAATTTATTTGGTCAATTTTACGGAAGACAAATGCCAGATTTAATTTGACGGGCTTGTCACTTACATCATATCTTGAGTAAGCAAATGTTCATCAAAATAATATATTTCCTAGGGCCAATATCGCGAAATGCTACTTATGAGTACTTTAGCAGGGTTGATAATTTAAGAAATTTCCTATTCGGCCTGTCAAAACATGCTTGAGTACTGAATTAAAAAAAGAGAGACAGAGACGATACTACTTGTTTATATAAATTATCTGCGCCGTTAAACGATACGTTTTAGTCTGCGAAGTTCACTAAAGGTTGGGTGCCCACGAAAACCAAACGGTGAGTAGTAAACTCGCGAGTTCATCTGTTCTGGCCGATTCAGCACATTGCTAATCAAGCTGTCGATATGCTTCTTTACATTCACGTGTTAGTCTCTTCATTGGTTTGTTTTTCTGGAAACTGGTATCATCGAGTACGGCCGTAGACGATGGTAATCTTCCCTGTATATCAGTCAGGCGTTTCGCAACCGACCATAATCAGAAACATCAAAGGAGTTGGTAAAAGAGCCCGCAATTTAGGCTCAAAAACACCTTGTAGTCGTCAAAGTGGCTCAATACCACTGTTTCATTGGTTGTGTGCAACAAGGTAAATAATTGATCACAAAATTAAGCAAAAACCACGTAAAACAGCAACATAGCCGCGTTCACGTTGAAACCGAAACCAACCAAATTGAAGCAACCTAATGGCGCCGAGTTCGTCAGCGCCCTCTATCCGCCAGTGAGGCAACTACTAAAATGAAAACGTCTATAGGTGTCACGATTGTGAGCCGGAGAAGAAAAAAAGAAGAAGATGAAAAGATGAACGAGGTATGCCATGTGGAAAAAAGAAAGGAAGGCGAGGGAGGGAACGAGCGTCGAAGGGACGACGAGAAAGCACTGGAAGTTTGGTGAACACCAGAGGCCGCTTTGGCTACGCTCCGGATGGGAGTGCCTTCATACAGATGCGCTGCTTTCGTGAGGTGGCGACATCTCAGCCATTTTTACGTCCAATCGTTTTTTTATGCATTTTGTCGTACGCAATCCGGGTGTCAATCAGCTCGGCGCGTAGCTTTGGCTAATGCAGAGACGCCATTTAGCGCCCAAGCCACGCATCCGAGTGCGCGAGAGCGTCACGCGCTGAACATTGAGTGCAACAATGGATGTCTTCACTCTGAGACAGACAGACATGTCGGCACCCTAGCTCCAGAGGAAGCCCACCCGAGACCCGTCCACGGGAGGCAAGAAGCGAGCGTCCTTCGCTCAGTGTAGCAAGATGTTCTTCATCAGGGAGAGAAACATGCAAGCGCACATGAGCAGGGACATTCCAAGGCCGTGAGTGCCCAGGGCGGAGACTTGGTTCTAGAGGACTAAGACTATACTGTGCTGTATGTTTGCTTATGCCTTTTGCTTGGTCGATTTATGCAAATATATGTACATACGGTGGAATTTCGTAACATGTTTGTCCTGTCTCTCTGATTTTGGGGTCCATCTCGGTTGAACGTGACAAATTGGTGAGCCTGCCAGAATTCCTTTTTTCAATCAAATTTTTTTTTTATCGCGTCGGCTGGGACATTTGGGGGGTCCGTGAAATTGGGCATAACAGTACGGAAAACGAAAAGGTTGTTCGCGGCCGGGGAAAAGTCAGGTTCCGTAGGGGAAGGATTGAAGAAATGGGTTGAGGACGAAAAGGATAGTGCACGAGAAGAAAGAGCAAGGGCAAGACGGGAACAAGAGTTGGAAGGAGCACTGTTGGAAAAAGAATGAGAAGTTCTACAACTTAGACTAGCGGTACAGGAAGGAGTGGCGTCTGGTCGCGAGAGGATCCGAGGCAATGCGGAAGGTGCGACGCCGGGACAGGGACACCAATTCAGTCCTCACCAGTTGATCCCCGAATTTAATGAAGACAGAGACAATTTAGATGCGTATTTACAGCGTTTTGACTGCACCGCGACGGGTTTCGACTGGCCCCAGCAAAAGTGGGCCACAACGACCGACCCCCCCCCCTCCCCCATGCGGTGCCCTTCGGTATTCCTTGAGGCGCCGCCAGCCAGTGTTTGCCCTGCCCAGTGGCGGCTGTTTCCAGAAGGAGCAAAAACATGCCTTGCCCTCCCTCCCTCCCGCCCCACACACACTACACTATCCTTTGAAAACTGTGGGAAAGGGGGGGCATGGCCTCCGCCTGCCCCCCGTGTTCGGAAAGCAAGGACGCTCACGCTTGTTACCTTCGTTATTTTACACGTTAGGATGACACACAGTAAAATTTTAACCGCGAAAAGTAAAAAAAAACGAAAAAAAAAGCGGTTCTATGTTTTGTTGCTGTGCACTATTAAAGGCGAGCGAGTTGAACATGAATACTTAAAATAAAAGAAGAATAAACCACGGAGGACAAGCATGCCGACGAAAGTACAGCATTATCAACGGCGCACATAACGAACCGCACTTCCCATTGTTGCGGAAGTTGCGCACAACGGCGAAGCGCACCTATCAAAGTAAACTTCATCTCTTGCACGGTTTCTCCTTAAACCGGCGATTTTCCAAACCTCAACTTCAACTGCCAAATTCGGATACTTTGAAAGCCCTTACCGGTGTAACAGTCGGGTTCGAGAAGGGAGCAGCGCGCAGTCCTTCTCCATTTCAGTGCGTAAGCGGTGATCAAAATTATGTACCAAATGAAATAGTTGACGTCCACAAACGCATAAAGCAGGAACAAGACGCCGACGATCCAGTGCATGCTGGCAGGGACTTGAGGACTGACGTCGAGCGTTTTAGCTACGGGCCCCAAAAATTGATTTCTTAGCTGCCGCGGCTTTGATACGAGATTCGATTGTACACCGCCGCAGCCGGCTTACGGTTCACTGTCTCGCCTGCCGTAGGTGACTTCCCTGTACCGCATTCTTGCCATTCATTCATCTTCCGTCGATTTTGTTGAATTTCAATTTCGCAGTGGCTACCTAGGGCCGCCTAGCGGGAACGCCACGCACTACCGAACTTGTTTTATTAACTCCAAAAAAGGAAGGCAAATATATATAGTTTAGTAGCGTATTACAATATAAACATAAATAAAATCACAGAGTGCTTAGAAAACCAAAAGGTTATGAATGGGTAAAGGGAAAATAAAACCTTGTGACGTTAACGTCTCAAATAGATAAACGTTTGCCCAGAGCAACGAGCTTGGCCCAGAGATCAGTGCGTTTGCCCAACTTTTTTGTATTAGGCTGCAGCTTGCGCTACCTAGTACCGAATATCTTGCGTCATTTAATTTTTATTTTTCTAATATATATTATATTTTGTATTTCGACTAAAAGAATCTTTAGTGGCTCTGAGCATTTCTAAGGCAGCAGCTGGCCAGGACCAACAACGTCACGATGTCGTCACATGCCGCGCGCGTTCTGTACCACGGAGCGCCCTCGTAGGTGGAGGAGGCTCACTGTATGTAGCTACCTCAACGCTACCTACGGTAGCAGAGTTGCGCATTCAGCCTCGGCGGTTGGCCGTAGTGCCGGCTTTCCTGGACGGCCGTGGATGCTTTGCTCGTCGCGTGATTGAATTCGGCGAATAGCGGCGCCGCGCGCGCCGCCGCGCATGGAAAACAGAAAAGGATGAGAAGGAGGTGAAAGCAGGGGCAACATACGCCTGGGCGCGTGCAACGTCGGCGGAGTGACCGTAGCGGTGGCTTTCCTGCACGGCAGTGGATGCTTTGCTCCTCACGTGATCGATCTCGGCGAATAGCGGCGTCGCGGCGCGGGGAAAACAAATGGGCAACTCTGCTCCCCTTCGGAGGAGCATATCGAGGAACTCTAGGTTGCCCGAATCACAAGAGGTATGGAAAAAGCAAAAAAGGTAGACGTTTACATAGGATTGCAGAGCCCCCCAACGCCATTGTTGGATTCTTATCCGCACTCTGAGTGCGGATCGTGTTGGTTTCTTATCTGCACTCCGAGTGCGTGAGTGCGGATAGCGTGTGGAGAGCGTGGACAATGCCCCGGAGGGCACGAAGACGTTTGTACTCTAGTGGGTACGAAATGTACGAAGTGTGCAGCCCCTCTGTACCTCGTTGGAAGTCTGCATGATCCGCGTCTGGCGGTATTTTCTCGTGAAACTTTGAACTGTTGGCAGCCTCGACGTCTATGGAAATATTAGTAGTTCTGACGTGTTTAATTGAGCGGTGGCCTGTGCTTCGGAATTAAAATAATTTCAAACAAGTTTTTTTTTTAAGAAATTAATTAGCATTGGGTGGCGCACTTGAGATTAAACGCTTCTCGCGCCTCGGAAATCTTGGAGAAAAGGACACAGGCGATTAGTGTGTGGTGTGTGTGTGTGCGTGTGTGTGTGTGCGTGCGTGTTTTGTGCGCGTGTGGTGCGGTGCGTGCGTGCGTGGGGGAATTTTGGACTCCCTTAATCACCCCAAGTCTGAGACATCTCAAGCTCATCAGCCCCAACGAAAATAATTCCTGGAGATCACTATTTTTAATTTTTACTGACGAGAGAAAAAAAAGAAACTGGAGCAGGTGTAAGATTGTCGACTTGTATTGTCTTGTGCTTAGATGATGGAAGCAGTAGCGTAGGAACGAGGGGAGGGGGGGAGGGGGGCAGGAAAATCAGTCCTTTCCAGTAAATAATAATGATAAAAAAAGACCCCCCCCCCGGCTCCTGAACACCATCAACAGTACTACTAGAAGGGGAGTACCTGAAAGGTCTCTAGCATTTGTTATTGTAGCATTTGTTTTAATAGAAGGAATTGCGCGTTTGTAAGTAGACGTCGGTAGATGTGATGGCTGTTAAAATATGTTTTGGTGTGCTTGTGCGATCGAAGATGTCAAACATGCCGAGGGTACCGAACACTGGGAGTGTGTAAGCTTGCGGGTTTGGCAGTGGAAGTTTGGAACATCTCTGTTTGTTTGTGTGTGTGTGTGTGTGTGTGTGTGGGAGGGGTGGTAGGTTACTTGTGTCTTGAAAATGCTTCACTGGCCACCGCCCCCCCCCCCCAATCAGCTAAGCACCACACAATATTAATGCGCTGACTGTGGCACAGGCGCATTAAACATAAAAATCTTAAACCAGCTTCCGTATTTTTTGTCTTATCTTGGTAAATGATAAGAATTTCTCTTACAAAAACAACAAACAAAAAGAAACTGAAGGAAAAATAGTGATCGCTCGCGTCCTGTTTTGATGCCTTTTCTCTCAAGTCCACGAGGCGCAAGTATATTTCAATCTGCACGCAAATGCGCCACCCAATGCTACTCAATGAAAAAAAAAAGGTAATTATGCATCTGTTTGAAATCTAATGAATTCCGAGCACAGAGTCTCCGCCCAATTAAACACCGCACAACCACTGATATTTTTATGTACTCGGTGATGCTAACATGCCAATGTCACACCTCAAACCTTATAGTAAGTCACCGTTGTTTTAAAGGGTAACTGCAAAGAGAAAAAAAGTGTTTTTTAAACAGCCTAATTGGGACAAGCATGTCACAAAACAAATCTTCCGCGAAAAAACAAATTTTTTTCTAGCAATATTTACGCCACAGAACGTAATTTAGTCGGAGTCCCAACCTCTCCGCATTTGAAACTCCCGCTCTTTCGACGCCCGCGGAGTGGCTGGTATACGTCACTCCGTGACGTATAGCAACGACTCTGTGACGTGTAATAGGAACTTTGTGGCGCGCGATTCAAAACGGGTGAAATAGCCGCAAACTAAAATCAGTCCTGCGCAATAAATATTGCTGTAAAAATTTTGTTTTTGGCGGAAAAATTGTTTTGTGACATGCTTGTCCTAATTAGGCTGTTTAAAAATA
The DNA here is from genome assembly GCA_037355805.1 of Ixodes ricinus. Lineage (NCBI taxonomy): Eukaryota > Metazoa > Arthropoda > Arachnida > Ixodida > Ixodidae > Ixodes > Ixodes ricinus. The sequence goes on from JAZHYW010022592.1 coordinate 134,932, forward strand.
CACTTTTTTTTTCTTTGCAGTTGCCCTTTAAAGCTTCCGCGTCCAGAGTTGCTTCACACGCGGCGCAGGCGATGCATCCCACCAGCAAAGCACTTGGGGGTGCGGCTTAGAACCAGCCACTATCCGCACTCGGAGTGCGAATAGGGACAGCCTTGCTGTAACACGACCCAGACGAAATAAGGCTTTTGGACTCCTTCGGTGACGTCCCGGAGATTAGGTACAATCGGGCTCATCGGCGTTCAGGGGGCCGCCCTGCCGCCGCAAAGCACTACAAAGCACCGGCCGAAGTGGTCCCAATTCTACACGGGGAGCTTCGAATGCCTCTAGCGGTTGGGAAGGCGCTTGAAGCGTAGGCCGTTACCATTTTCGAAGGGTGTTTGCTTCGTACATCTTCGAACGTGTCTGGACTCTGCAGGCACCTCTTGTATTATGATCAACTTGACAGGACCGTCCCGCAGAGAAGAAACACGCCCCGGACGCTGTCCGCAAACTGTGCTACGTGAGACTTATATTATTCGAGCGAAAAAATGTCTTGTTTCTCGTCGTGCGCCAACTAATTAGTTGTTACAAAATAATTTTAGCCGTACCCTAATATCCCGAGAGATTCGCCCCCCCCCCCCCCCCGAAGGATAGCCCATTCCCCGTTTTGGCACGATTCGCTTTATTCTTTCAAAAACACCGAAAGATAGCCCACCTTTCGTAATTGCGGGGTTCTTGGCCGTGATAGTGACCTTGGCAGAATTAGTGTTACTCGGTCACAGAAGAGAACGTTACCAGAACTGGTGTAGAGGCAGTTTCTTTTTTTTTCTTTTTTTTAATCTCCATTGTTTTTCAATGCGAAAACGAGCTTGGCAGGGCACAAAATGTAAAAGTAGCCATTCGTGAAAAATTGTATTGATTGCACGCCGAAGGTAGCCCAATCCTGATGTTCACCCAATTCGCTCTCGTCTCGGAACTCCTAGAGCCTACAGTTTTTTTTAACTCTCGAGTTCATCAGCATCACGCAGTACCTGACTACCTGTTAGTAGGTCCCACATTGTATACAAGCACGCCACGAGGACCAACACATAATGCAGGCAATTATCGAGCGAATCCTGGGCGTTTTGTGGAAATACAGAGGAGGTGGTCATCTGAATTTTGCCATCTAGGCTGGAGCTTCTTTTGTTCAGTGGTGGGATCGAAAGGTGTTACATTCGAGATGAAAGTGTGGAATCCTGCTCTTTCCCGGGAGGCAGATACACCGGCGGCGATATGACTGAGGGCGGGTGTTGACGACACCAACGGCACACTGCATCAGTAACCTCGCTGTCACACACAGACCATGGGCGTACCAACCGGGGGGGGCAAGGGGGGCGCTTGCCCCCCCAGTTCTCAGAGTGGGGGGGGGCAAGGCATGTGTTTTGCCCCCCCCTGAAACAGCCGCCACTGGGCAGGGCAAACACTGGCCGGCGGCGCCCAAGGAATACCAAGGGCACCGCCCCCCGACCCGCGGGGGCATATTTTTAACGCGCAGGCGATACAAACCCTAGCAACGGCGCTCACGCCGGATTGGCTGGTTCGTGGAGATAGGCGCTGCCGCCGTCAACATAGGCAGTGGTTACAATGCGAGTTTCCGAAGCGGTAGCGTAACTTAGTTGTAAGATGTCTGCCTCATACGTAGCAGACCCGGGTTCTATCCACGGTGTGGGCTTACTTCTTTTTTTTTTTCCTCGAACATTTTGTTTTGTCGAGGCATTTGGCGATATTTACGACATTTCTTTTTTACGATTAACACTGAAAAAAAAACGAATGTTGTCGACGAAACATCGCTGAACTAAATCGTATGGGACTCTATTTACGGATGTGCATGGGGGACAGCGGGGCTTGGGTTGCCGGCTGCAAAGCGGCGTGTACGGGGGTAGAAGGGGGGGGGGGGGGCTAAGTGGGTTAATAGTTTTGTAATTAGCAGCCGCACACTGTCGCCGCGAAGCGGCGTGAACGCAGGCCGGGGGGGGGGGGGGGGTTAACGCGCTTTGAGTGATACACGCGCCGTCCGAATCCGAAATTTAAGTTTCCGCGCGTTGCCGAGCAGCCAATCCGGCGTGAGCGTCGTTGCTAGGGGTCTATCACCTGCGCCGTAAAAGTTAGTGATGGACCGAATCTGCCGAACTTCAGATTCGGCAAAGTTCCGCACATGCCGAAATTTAGAAGGAAAGTTCGGCAAAGATTCGGCAAAAATTCGGCAAATGTCTGCGCACGCGCACGAACGCGACGGGGCCATGGATCGCAAATGGACGCCGCGCAGTCGCGCGGTTACCATCGTACAGTTTAGTACAACCAGCGGTTACGGCGAGGTGTGGAGTAGGCGACACGGTAACTGTGCGTTTGTGAGCTTTTGCGAGTGTGGTTCTCTTCAATATTTTCTGCCTCAAGAACAGAAGATCGACCAGTAATTTACGCAGTCCACTGCGCAAGTGACAAATGATGCGGTGCATTCTGGATAACGTGATTTTCATTTGACCTTTCCATTGATGAAACGAGGTAGTTGAAACATTGACTGACAACTGGACAATTACGCTCAGTGCTCGCAGCCCACTGCCGTCAAACGGGGCAGAGTCACGAGAGCTTGCCAGAATGTATGGGATGCAGCTGGCATCCTCGTCATAATGTGATACATGTTTTCCCCCTTCTTTTCTTTCCTTTTTACGCACTTTCTGTAGTGTGTATATTCTGTACATTTATATATCGGTTTTGTTTTTTCACATGTGGTGGCGGGCTGGCAGGCGCTCTGCGTAAGGGTTTTCACCTATCTGCCTAGCCCCGCACACCACCACATGGGCCCCTTCCAGTATGTGCAAATAAAATTATTATAATATTATTATTATTATTATTATTATCATATAATCCTATTTTCGGCTCACAAGTAGTTTGTGCCAAAACAGAATAATATTGCTTTTTAGTTCGCGTTATTTCGCGATTTTCATGTATCTGCATAAAACTAAACACAGAACTATCATGCTCGACGTTGCACATCCGACATTCCTAACTCTCCCCATCTTCCTAAACGTCCGTGTGTGTCCTAACACCAGAAACCGGAATTTTAAAGGTTAAAAACGGCACGTTGCGAATATGGAACGCACACTTTCTTGCAAAGCTGACGTCAAGTGACTCAAATCGAAAAACATGCATATTTACAATATTGTTATCTCTTCTGGTGAAGGCTCAGCAACCGTTGCATTCGTTTTCGCGCACGAAACGGCGACTCCCAGAGAAAGTAAGAACGTAGTGATTGCCTTTATTTTAACAATGTAAACACACTTGCAGGCGTGCGCTGATGAAGTCTCAAAATCAAAACTCTCGTAGCGTGATTCGTGACTGCGCCGGCTACTACCCAACCTCGTTGTCACGCCACTTTCTGGAAGCAGACACTAAAATTGCAAGTAAACACACAAAAGCGACACCGATACAATTATCTTGCAGAATATCACCTTATTTAGTAATAACTGTGTCAATAGGCACTACATGTTGTATTTAAGTTAAGAAAAAAAAACATAAACCTTTTTTCGTGAGAAAAAACTAAATATCAACGTTAAGTCTGGTAACAGTATTTTTGCCGAATCTTTGCCGAATCTTTAGAAAAGTTCGGCAAAAGTTCGGCTCCGCCGAATCCCAAGATTCGGCGCCGAATTTTCGATTCGGCAAAAGTTCGGCCCATCACTAGTAAAAAAAAAAAAAACGCCTTTTTCGTTTTTTATACGCCTTACGCCTTTTTCGTTTTTTATACGCCTTACGCCTTTTTCGTTTTTTACGCACGCCTTTTTCGTTTTAGCCTCGCACCCAGCCACGTTGTCTCCATATCCGGTATGCGTTCCGAAAAAAAAGCAAGAGATTACAGCCCTGAATAAGTAAAAAAGTATAGAAGGGTCATAACAAGAACGACTGACGGTTGCAATTAAAATGTTAACACGTTCTACTGTCGAGGCGAGAAGAAAGCGATGTTTTCACGCATACCGGAAGTTCCAGAATTAAAGATGGCGGCGCCCACGTAGAAAAGGTGTATAGTAAAACAGTAAAGATATGCAACCCGGGGAGGGGGGGGGGGGGGTTTCCCCCTCACTCAAAAACAAGTTGGTACGCACACTGCGGACCGATAGCATACTCTTCGGATGCTCCTTTATCTTGGAAAACAGCCCAAAAGTCTTGATGGCGCGAGGTCCGGGTTGCAAGGTGAATGAGGCAAAACATCTTGGGACGCTGTTGCTCCTCCATCGCGGCGCACGGCCTCGTAACGCATGCCTCCCGCCGCTCTCACTCTGTCATTGCCAAATAACTGCCGTCGGATTGCTCGATTGTTCATAACTCTATTGCGAGGTGGCGCCACGTGTAGCGGCGATACAGAACGTTCTTGAGCAGCTGTTTTCAATCGATCTCGAAAGGGGGGAGCTCTCACCCAAAGGGAACGGGAGAGGGAGCATTCGAGCCCGCTCATTTTCCACGAAGGATACAGCCGTGTGCAACCGCAACTTCAAGCCTTGACCACTTTTGGCCCAAGGACGAAATAATTGTGCTTTAGTCACGCCTTTCATGAGAGGTGAAGAGTGTCCGAAAAACTGTGTCCTTAACCAAGCCAACCAAGAAAAAGAAGAAGAAGGGGAGAGAGAGGAGTAGGAAAGAGTAGTAAGCAGGAAGACACATCAGAATTAATTATATTTGGTAAAAGTTCGGTGACAGATGAGACCAATTCCACTGACATCCATCACTGAACCTGTCTGTTGGGGTCAAAGAGAGCAGAACAGAAAATGTTTAGTAAAAGCTCATCCGACGGCGGAAATAAATGACAGAAGCTCAATTAATATCACAGATTCTTTCGTCTTCTTCCTCGCGGGGTTGCCAAATGCTCCACTGGTAAACGCTGTCATTCACCAGTTTTCTCAATAACAGTAATAATAATAATAATAATAATAATAATAATAATAATAATAATAATAATAATAATAATAATAATAATAATAATGTTATTATTATTATTATTATTATTACTACTACTACTAATAATAATAATAGTTAATAATAATAATAATAATAATAATAATAATAATAATAATAATAATAATAATAATAATAGAAAGGTTTTCTCACTGCACATTTCTTGCGTGGGATTTGAACCTAGGACGAATAAAGTCAATCATGTTTCCAACCAACCCCTTCTGCAGCCCTAAATGCAGTGCACGTAATATACCAGAAAATATTGAACATATCATTTCCGACTGTCCACTCTACCGCACTGAACGTGCGGAGCTCCAGAGATTCCATGCCTGATCACCGCTTCCAACGACATGAGCATAATCATCAATTTTTAGGCCACTGGCCGTCACCATTTAATCCAGCGCATAGGCCTTGAAGAGCATTTCAGCATTCCTTGAAAACACAGGCCTGGCAGGGAGGCTCTATGCTTGATAAAACCTGCTTGTAATTTTGATCCTCAACGGTAACGGCCAACAGTGGCTGCTCTTATCTGAACATCTGTGACGATAGAACATATTTGTGACTGTGACTTATGACCATGAATGTGAGTGTTGACTCTGTGACATTGCAAGTGTTCTGACTGCCCGCACAAAGGGACGTCAGCCGGATTGAAATGAGTGTGGGCGTTTTACGCCGACGTGTGTGTCACCGCTTCTCCCTCTCTTTTCCCTCCTCCCCTTCTTCTGACACTCTTGCATCCACTTTTCCCATTTCCTAACAGAGTAGCCAGTCAGGGGCGGTCTTTGGCTTACCTCTCTGTCCTCTCTATCTTTCTGTTTTAAAAATAATAATTATAATATTAAAAAAAACAAACTCTGTGACAGTTTTTGGTTTTAATTTTAGTCATTTGCAAAGTTTTCAATATGGCGTAGACTCTTGTTTTTGTGCGAAAATGTGTCACACGTTTTACGTCGAATGGTTCACTACGTATTTTCAAGTGCTGCTAGTAATAAAAATACCGTTCTTTCACGTTGCGTTTAGTGGCGGTAAAGAAACAAATTGGGAACGTTCGTTTTATGCCTTTTTTATTGCCACAGCACTGACGGAAGCACTACAAAAGTGAGGACGGAAGCCAGTTGGAGAGACTTAGACACCCGCTCTCTTACTTGTTTTCGCTTCAAAAACCCTCGTTTATTGGCCTTGTTTTAAAATTATGTGTAAAAAGTATACGCGTAACTTATTGAGGCACTGTTTTTCGGGGGTGTCAAGGGGTCACAAAAGAAGCGAAACAAAAAAGAGATCTATATTTTATAAGCGGAAATAAGTATTGAAAAAAAAAAGCTCGGAAGCTACACCTATGCATTTTTCTTACTGAGTTGTGAATGCGAAAGCATGCAAGCCGCTCGTCCGCTCCTTCGTCGTCGCTCGTCCGCTCCCTTTGTCGTCTGCTGCGTACTAGCGCGCCCCCGCTTCGGGATCTCGGAGGCCATGGCGCAGCGGCCAATGGGAGGAGCCCCGTCGACGCGCGCAGCCAATGGAACCGAGGCGAATCGCTCTATTGGGATCGCGGAAACCAGGAGCCGTTTTCGCGCTTCAAACTGATGACGTCAGCTCACTCCATGAGACAGTTAATGCTTTCTGCATTAATATACTTTTACAACACCATAACACATACTTTTCTTTAGACCAAATCAGTGATGGTTTGATCTAAGTGATGGGGTTCGCTGGCCGAGTAGGCTATAGACGCCTTGCACACGCGCCAGATTACATCCGCCATTGCTGACATGGTCTTCTTGTCTTACCGAGATGCCGAGTCACCGAAACGTGCGTTGACGAGCCTTGACAGTGGCCAATGCTGGGAAGAAGGACACAGTAAACTCTAAGACTGACAATAACCTCTCCTGCTGTGGTAATGGGGATGTGAAAGAAACGAAGTAAGAAAAAACGACAAAGAAACTAAAGGTCGGTTATGGCGGTCTCCATGCATAGCCGCTGCAAAGCGTCTATACTCTATTTTCATAACCTCACGATGTACCGCAGTAAAGGCTACAAGCGCGGGCTCCTTGCTCTGAGGGCACATCTCGGCGGCACAAGCTCTCGTGCACAAAAAGGGCACCTGCTAACGCTATGAGCTCGCGCTTCTAGCCTTCGCTGCGGTACAGCATATAAGGTGAAATCGGAGCAGTGGCGTCACGAGGGTCAGCGGCAACCTTGGGGCGAGTATACCCGCCGCGACACCCCGCCCCCCCCCCCCCCCCCCCGCGCTCTCGTGTGGCCCGCTGCGAGCTCCCCCACCCCCGCTCTCGCGTGGCCTCCGCCGCGAACACCCCCCCCCCCCCCCGCCGCTCTCGTGGCCCGCCGCGACACACCCCCTGAGGGCTGCACCCGGGGCGGCCCGCCCCCCATTGTGCCGCCACTGGAATGGCGCATAGCGTGCACCAGCTCGGGGCACGTGGCGCGAAAGCTCGCGGCTCCAAAACCCAGGGATCCTGGGTTCAATCCCCCCCCCCCCCCCCCCAGCCCGTTTCGATCTGGATGAACATCGTACCGGCGTGCGGTCGTGTATCATTACCGCGTGATGCAGAGTTGAAGACCCCAGGCTAGCGGTTGGGTACCGGGCACTATACTCTGTTTCTTACTGAGCGTGCAAACGCTGTCAAAGTCACTGGCGCGAGCGCGAGGCTTCGTCTATGGTTTTGTTTGCGCGAGAGCGGCGTGCAAACGATCAGCGAGATGAAGCCCCAGGCTCGCGCCAGTAGCTTTTGACAGCGTTGCACGCTAAGTATGAAACGGGGTATAGCTAAACGGCTCATGCATCTACAGCTGGGGAGACAAGTCGCCCGTTGAGGCAGACTGGGTTGTAGGCTGTATAAACATGCACACACCGCAATTTTTTTAGTATCACGCTTAGGGTAGTAGGCTGTACTATAGAATGGGGAGGTGCGCCGTCCAGCGGCCGTGAGAGTGTCGCCATGTGCAAGAAGCACGCCGGTGAAGGTGATGGGGGCCGCGCGTCCTTCCGGCGGTTGTACAGACTGGCTCGGCGGTGCGCGGTGGGGATGACGTATTCCGGCGTAAAAATGGTCGCTATTCTTCGTTTGTTTTTGTCTGCTCGGTTGTGAGAAAGAATAAGTTCCATCCTATCTCACACCCCTGTGAAAAAGCGTGACTTGCGCGAGCGGCAGAAGCTTATATTCAAAGCGCAAATGCCGTTTGGGAGCGGTCAATTACTTACATAGTCTCGCTTCTTTAATTTTTTTTTCGTTTTGCTGTTATAGAAGAATAATTGTCTATTTCACCTTACATACCAGCATTAAGAAAGTGAGTTTGAGTATGATATGATATGCGATGCTTTCCTCTCCACTTTAGTGTCAAAGCTCTTTTAATTATTTTTTCGGCAGCTGTACATTTTGCAGACCTTTAAATACCTAGTTTTTGTTCTGGTGTTAATACATCTTTTTTGTGTAGCATGAATTAATGAAAGCGAGCTTTTCTTGACTTCTGCATTCTCAGCCAAAGCTTATAGACCAGGAAATGTCTGAATTGATTTCATCTAGTGAGCATGCATCATATGAAAATAAACACCAAGACTGGCAAGATAAATGAAGCAACTTCAACTGCTGTCTTTATTGAAAGAGCAATCCCACTTGGAGAAATTTGTTTTCTCTGACATGTCACACAGGTCACACATTCTTCTTAGACTTTCTTTTATTTGCATCAGTTTTCTTTTCTCTTCAACAATGTTTCGTGTGCATTTATTCTCCTTGGAATCAGACGATCCCATTCCGCGAACAGAGAGGCGTCGCTCGGCGTCCGAAACAAGGAGTGTTTTTCTTTGCATGTGTTGTAACCCACGTTGCACCCCGGCACAAAACACCACCGCTCCTGTCTTTTTCTTCGCCGTATTTGACATCGTTGTGAGTCCCTTGTCTCTTCGGCACAGCTAGCAGCCACACAATATTGTATCGCTTCACACACAACGCAAAACAAGAAGAAATAGTCACACCAACACGCCTCGAGCCAGCCTCGCTAAACGCTGCCCGACCGGCCTCCTGGTCCCGCTGTGACTGGCAGCGCCACCCTAGGCCCCTGCGGCAGAACTGGGCCACACGACACCCACATCTTATGGAGAGGCCAATACGGACGGCACACCTTCCAGTTCTAGTACATCCTAATCAGAGAGAAGAGAGTGTTTCGAACACGGTTGCCTTTTTCGAGCTCGCTCCCTTGAATTAACATTTTTACTCTAATCAGTCGGTCTGAATAGTCGGAACTCCAGATAACCCTCGTTAGTTGACTGCTCCTGTCCACGGTGTGGTCTCACGCACCGGGCTTTTTCCCGGTGCACGGGAATCGACCTTGCTATGTCTTCCGGGCCACCCTCTCAACACTCAAGTCATCACGTCTCTACCGATCAGTACAGTCTGTCTTCCTCCATCTGTGGCAGCTCAATCGCTGGATCAGAAGACAAGGACTCGCCCATGAATACCGCTGAGGACATCACTCCAGGTCAGCAATGTGCTACAACCTCTTCGCGTCGAGTCATTGTACCAACCAGTGACATAGAGCTTTCTGACTTTGACGAAGCAGACTGGAAAGATGCCAAGACAAGAAAAAAGCGAAAAAAGACTAGCCCTAATTCGAGCCTCAGTGCTGAGACAGTCTGCAGTGCTGCAGTAGTGCCTGAAGGGCTTACTGTCGTATTCACGCCATTAGAGGAGGGCCACGTAATTACATCACTTAGTAGCCTAAAACTGTCCCTTGCTCTAAGAAGATGTTCCCTGAATGTATCTTGGAAATCAGGTTCAACAACACGCCTAAATCTGATTGCCGTTGACGTAAGAAACGGACAGACGACGCGAGGGCTGCTGCGCTGCACGGTGCTCTGCGGAATCCAAGTCAGAGCGTATGAGCCTCTTCCCAGACATTGCGCCACAGGTGTAATCAGGGACAAACCGATCTTCCCCTCACCATCACACTAGATGACAAACCCGTCCCGCGTAAATCGGCCATACGGGTGCTTGGCTTCACGTTGCAATCCAACGCTAAGGCAACACAAACCCTTCACCAACTCACCACCCAGTGCAACCAAATCATGCACATGCTACGCCGCGTCTCTAACCGCCGAAATGGCCTTAAAGAGGCAGATGCCTTACGCCTTGTCCAGGCCTTGATTCATACACGCCTTCTCTACCACCTACCGTACCACAACCTCACCCAGACCGAACACAAACGTATGTCTACCCTACTACGGAAGGCGCAGAAACTGGCGCTCGGTCTCCCCGTTCGTACAGCCACCGTTTGCCTAGAGCGGCTTGGGGTGACCAACACCCTGGAGGAGCTTATAGAAGCGCATCAGGCTGCCCAGTTGACGCGCTTGCGCTCGACGGCTCAAGGGCAGAGTCTCCTTGACACCCTTGGTTTCAGACCCTGTCCTGCTTCCCTTACCGCTGCGGGTCTCTCCCCGCTGCTCGCGCCAAACTCATTGTGGCACCTATTCCCCGCCATATGCATCCTACCCGTCACTCAGCCCGGCGTGACCATCGCTCGCGCTACCTCCGACGCGCGTATTCTGAAGGTTGCGATACCGTTCGTGCCCTCTTTACGGACGCCAGTCCGCAGGATGCACGCGGGGGATCACGGTCGTCGTGAACAGTGATCTTAGGCTGGTCCACGCTGCCACGGAACGTGGTCTCACCGATGTGTCCCTCCTGGAGGAGCGTGCAATTGCCAGGGCAATCCTTTCCACCTCCACTCTCTCCTCTTCCACGCCCACTCACATTCTGACTGACTCCCAGACGGCCTGTCGCAACTTCCTTTACAACACCCTACATCCCTTCACTGCGTCCCTACTTGACTCTTTCTTATCCTCCACCTCCCACACTTTCCGGTTAGTCTGGGTGCCTGGGCACGCAGACATCCCTGGTAATGAGTGCGCACATGCGCTCGCCCGAGAACTCTCAAACCGGGCACCTGGGGAAGACTCTGCCACCATCCGACCAGCCCCTTTTTCATACTCAACTCACCTAGCTGAGTTGCGCCTCGCTCGACAACATTATCCTCCTCCTCAGCCTTCCCTTACTCGCAGACAGGGCGTCCTGTGGCGTCAACTCCAAACCAACACCTTCCCGACGCCCCTTTTCTACTCTTACGTGCACCCCTCCCGCGGTCCGCCTGAGTGCCCGCACTGCGGCGATCGTCCCACCCTTCTCCATATGGTCTGGCAATGCCAAGCCATTCCCTCTGTCTCGCCTCTTCCCAACCCCTCCCTTACCTCCTGGGAGGAGCGGCTGACCGATGACACGGCCACCGGCCAGCAATGGCTGGTGGACCGTGCCGAGTCGGTGGCCGCCACGTATGGGGCCCCGGACTAAGGGCTCCAAATGGGTGTACTATAGAACCCATACCTGTAATAAAGTTTATTCATTCATTCATCTCACGCCTAATCACGGTAAAGGCGACCACGGTAACGCGTTTCAGGCACGCGACGCCGCTACCGAGTAGTGCATGCGCAGTCGGGCCCCGGTAACGGTACTACGGTAACGGTTTGCTAAAAGTCCCTAGTATTGGGGACTTTTAGCGAACCAGACCCCAGTAGTCCGCAGCCAGCACGCTGTGCCGGAGCCTTTGAAGCGTGCTTCTAAGCGCGCGCGTCCCGCCGTCACAGTATAGACGCTTTTGGCAGCAGCTGTGCATGGGCGCCGCCATAACTGACCTTCAGTTTTTGTTTCCCCTTATTACGTTTACTTCACTTCATTATTACCATAGCAGGCCAGGTTATTGCCATCTTAGATTTTATTCTGTCTTTCTCCCCAGCATTGGCCTTTGTGGAGGCTCGTCCACACCAATTTCAGTGGCTCGGTATCTCCGGTAAAACAAGAGAAGGTCAGCCATGGCGGCTGTATTCTGGCGCGTGTGTAAAGCGTCTATACATCACGCCGGGCGCGCTGCCTTAAAATCATGCTTCAAAAGCTTTAGTAAGTTCGCTTACGCGGAACGCAGTAACGGTGTGCTAAAAAAGTTCCGAATGTTTGTCGAGGATGGTTGTCGAAGTTATCGAACGATGTTCTCAATTCTCGATTGTGCAACATAAAGGAGTTTTAGGGAGACCGTTTCAGTAACTCCGATTAAGAATACCCGATACGGCCGGTGTTTTTGCGCCTGCATCGTTATTGAAGCTGTCGAGAAACTAAAACTCCCGACTCTTTTTGTTTTGACATGACGGTACAGAATGACGGTCGGCCAAAGCGTCTTCTACGCGGTACGTTCCGCACCCGGCCGGTCCGTCATGGCGATAATGCTAACGGTATGACGCTAACGCTATGCCAAAAACTTCCACTAAAATCCCTACACACTCAAAAAAATTTAACTCGCCGTGTCGGCCTCTGCAGCAAAACGTTGCGTACACATTGTTGCACGTGTACTACGTGGTCTTTCAATAACGGCTATTCAATAACGCCGGTTCACGTTATTAACGCCTCTTTGCTCCCTCAAAAATGCGTTGGGCTGATGGTGGTCGACCCGGCTACAGAGTCGCGCAGTTACCTAAAAGAATGCGGAGGTAACGTTTTTGCCTTTTTTTCTAGTTCATTGACGTTTATACGGCGATTCTATTATGCGCGGTCCCCGTCCCCTCCCGTCCCCGCCTAAGTTCATCGATTGAGCGCACGGAACCGTAAAGCCACTTAAAGGTAAAATTTATTAACGCCGGCCCTGGAGGTCTTTTCAAACACCGCAGAGCGAAATCCCCCGAAAGCCAACGGAATGCCAAACGCTTGGCTGATCCCACAGATCTTTTTTTATTTCATCCCTTTTTTATCCCCGTAATTTATCTTCCTTTTCGTTCTTATAGTACCACTAGTTATATTTTTCACGTTTACAAGCAGTTTTTGGCGAAAGTTTCGCTACGGGACATCATGTGTGTTTTGTGCACTTCGTGGCCCGCTAAATTTGGCGCGAGAAATTTTCCACTAAAATTTAGGGGGAATTTACTGTCACGTGTTGTCCTGGCGTCGCGTGACGTTGCACTGTCATGTGACGTCATGGCGTAACATGACGTTACAGTGTCACACAAACACCCGGTCCGCTAATGTGGCGGACTCCGCTAACTGTGCGGTAAAATCTCGGCGGCGTCTCGGCCGCCCGCCGCAGTTCATTTGCGAGGCACAAGCAAGCGGAGCTTTTTTTTTTTTTTCCTCCCTCAGGAGGAAACAAACGATAAAGTTTTAAAGTTCAAGAGAAAGGAATACCGAGCAGGCGGGGTCCATTTTCAGCCTAGCCCATTGTTGACTTACCTCTTTGCCATGTCTCCAAAAACCATAAAAAAAGAGGGGCATCCGGGGTTCGTTTTTTCAGTCGAATTTCGAGAGGCTTTCACTTCTCTTTTGGTTTATCGAAGCAAGAGTCCTTTTGTACTTGGGTGAATACGTGTGGATATATCTGACCATTTTCTCTTTTGTTGTTTACCCAAGCTCTTTTTTTTGCTGGAAAGATGTTTTTTTTTTGTTGGACACTGATTCTCTGCGAAGAAAGGAAATTGGTTCCTTTTTCTGACAAGCCGAATTCCAAGCACCCTCGTTTGCAAGCTGCGTGGTGTCGCCCGGGACCTTTCTTGTCCAAAGTCGCCACTCCCGCTCGCGCAAACAGTGGAGGGTATATGTAGACTTCGGCCGAAACAAGCCCCGTGTCGAGCCGATCACACTGTCCATTCCGGAACCGCAGCACGGCATCTGTAGAACGTCTGCAGTTTCTATTTGCTTACTCGAGGAGCAACTGAAAATGGCAGGAAATGCACCGGGAAAGACGCAAGGGTTAAAGCATCTGGTGCTTTTTAACGCTATCCCCAATCCCAAAATTTTGGCTCGTCCGTCCGTCCGTTCGTCAATTCATTTACCCCGGGAAAATTCACGTCTTTCGACCTA
>JAZHYW010022593.1:0-18693 GCA_037355805.1 Ixodes ricinus
GTATGGTTCAGTTACGTATTGCTGTTTCAAATAATACAAAAAGATGAAAAATGACGTATAGTATAAGTTTGTATTGGCAAAAAAGAATTACTTGTTTTGAAAATTAATTAGGAAGGCAACATTTTTTATTCATGAAGCCATTCATTGTTTCATTTTTTTTTGTGATCATGAGCAGCTCTTTTCTTGCTAATGATGCGCAAACTGTGAGATAACAAGTTAGTCAGGAACAGCGGGAAGGCTAAAACGCTTGAGTTAAAAACGCCAACACCCGCTGCACCGAGGATGGTATACAGGCGTTGTTTGCGGTTCATGGGGCTAATTGAGAAAACGTTGTAAAAAAGAGTTAGCAAAACTTTAAGAAAGCTTGTCTTAGAATGTGAATATAAATAAAATATGGCTATTGATTAATCAATGAAGGCAATTATACAAAAAATACATCTCGCTCATGTATGTTTAAAGTAGAAGTATGACAATTTTATTGTACCGAAATTCCCCTATATTTTTAATAAACCGTATGGAGCATACGGTTTAATAAAAATATAAAGGTGATCTTTATAAAAATTCGAACGGAACACAAACACTTTAGTTTCTACCATTACTTGACTCGTACGCCCAATACCGTTCTAGACAACAGAGGGAAACTCCAGCATGGACAGAGTTAACGAAAAGTACAAACATAACATGTAGGTTGACTTGGAAAACTCTTTGCCAACCTGCAGGATATGAATATACTTTTGATATAATATATACCAACCAAGCTACTATTACTATTCTTCCCGGGCAGTATTTAAGACAGACCACGTAAACTCCCTAGTCTATTACTCACCAGTTTGTTTTAAGCATCAACCACGCTTTTCAGAGTTTATATACCATATGTGTTTCACGAAAGGTGGACTAATTCGATATTGCGAAAACTACGCGTCGCAACAACAACAAAAAAAGGCTTGTATTGTTTTGGTCCTGGGCGAGAGGCCTATTTAGGAAAATTATTGAAGTTGTGGGGTTCTTTATGGAGGTCCTTCTACTAGTAATCGCCGCCCGATCGGTATGCGCTCCGCCTGTCACCCAGGGAGTGACATAACAGCAACGAGAAGACAGTGAATGGGTTTACTGTACCTCTCGGTTGCCCGTCGTCGAGAACCGGCAGCCCAGGCACGCCGACCCTTGTTGTCGCCCGTCGATCAGAGCTCACAGTCGGCGTCCGTGTCCAGGCCTGCGGATCGCCTTTCCCACGCCAGCGCTGCGTAGGCTGGCTGTCCCGGGCTATCAATGCCCGAGTCTCGCTGCGGAACCACCCCGGGATCGTCATAGCCCAGGTCATATGGCCCGGGCTCGCCGTTTCCACCGGTCTTGCTCCAGACCTCGCTGGTGAACCGCTCCGGGGTTCGCCATGGGCCAGGCCAGGCAGCCCGGCTCCGACGTTCCTTGTACCAGCTTCAGCCTCGCTCTGCTCGCACTGTCTCGCGCCAGCTCGTGACTTGCCCCGCCGACCGCCTGTCACGTGCCCTCTGCCTTGTCTTTCACCCTCGGCTCCCACACTCTCCCCCTCAAGGCCCGGACTTCGGGGGACTTCATGGGAGCCGCTGGACTTCATGGGCGGCCGCTGTTGCTGTTGCCGGAGTGGCCACGTTGCAGCGTCCGAAAGCGGCGTAGGTGGTGGTGGCTAGCGAAGCCGGCAGACAATGCCGACCTGTCTGTCGCTCGCTGTCCCACTCACCGCGATGCAGCAGGGGGCTTGCTCTAAGCTGGTCCGGCCGACGCAGACGGACTTGTCCCGTTCCGCTTAGAGGTCTCAGCTGGCTTAGAACTGCCCGCCTGAACCGTTCGTCAGGCCGAACAACTGTCAGCCACCCTGAGCACTTGGGAAAACGAATGGGCCTGTGTTTCCTCCCGGTGGGCTTCCTGGGTTACGCCGGCTATGGCCGTCTTTCCAAGAAGCTATTCTGCGCAGAAGAAAGTGTTAAAACAACACACAACGAACAACTACTCTGCCGCAGACTGTGGCAGTTGCCATAGCCTCCACCGCCGAATTGCTTGCCGACAGGTTCGTGTACCATGCGGCTAACTCAGCAACTCCGCATTCCGGAGCTCGCTCCTGGGTCGCCAAGAACAAGGGATTTCTTGTGTCCTACCGCAACCTCATGTTATACGTCTTACCCATCGCGACAACGGTAGTATCCTTTCAAGTCAGCGATGTGAACCGGGCAAGCTTCCTCGTTTGTATCCGCCGAGTAAGCCTAGAAGTAAGACACGGCGTTCGCATCTTTGTACCTCGGGTGCCCTTCTCACCTCGGAGCAAGCGATGCAGAAAACCCACTAACTGCGTTGCTCAACGCGTGAGTTTCCTTCAAAACAGGTAACGATGGTGTAAACCTAGTCCATCTTTTGCGCAAGCGAAGGGATCCAAAGCCTGTGGCGGGATTGCCATATACCATACCCGCGTTCCACAACGGCTACATATACCGTGTGCTACTCGATGTAAGCGTCAGCGTCCCGTTCCGTCCACGTGTATACGAGCTCAAGGGACTGATCTGTCCTCGGAGGGGGCGGCAACTCAGCGAGCAAGCCCGCTTTACCCGTACACGCCTCAAGGCAAGCTGGACAACTACAAGCCACCTAAATGTCTACCGCCTCATCCCCGGCCAGGTCGTGACGCGACATAACTTATTAAAAGTCTTGCTGTCACTGCCACGACCGGCCAGAGTGAAGCCGAGAAATTATCCTATAAATCGCCTCTGCCCTTCGTGGATTGTTGTGGTGACGCGAAGCAACTAGCCGTCTTGGCCCAGCGGTTGCAAATCAAAGTGCTCATCAACTCGCCTGCCAGCCTTCCCGGTGTCAACCGCAATTCCCGCTAGTTTACCCCACGGTGGTTTACCCGACACCCGCTGACTATCTCGTCCGCCAGTGTTCCCGGTGTCAACTGCTATTCCCGCAGTCTTTTCGACACCCACTGACAAAAACCCATCTGCACCCCGGGCCTCGACAAGCACTTACTTGCCTGCCGCATCACCCCAAGCCTAAATCCTAAATATGAAATGAGTCCTGGCTGTTTTCTTTCCTGCCAGTCGCTATCCTGCCCTCCAGCGAACATGCCGTGGCTCTCCTCTGCCTCCGAAGACGACTTTCTTACATCTTAACCGCGCTCTTCGGCTTCCCCGGTTGCATCACCTCCTGGCAACCACTATTATGGGGTACCCGAAAAAGCGCGTCCGCAACCTCTTCCTTCGAGCCCTTTAGGTACTCGATTCGAGGAGACACCTGCTGAGCTCTGCTGTAAGACAAGTTGCCAAAATTCCAACATACCTTGTCTCAACGGGCATCGTTAGCGTTAGTGAACAGCCCGCTCAACGAATCCGTGGTTCCCCCTGGGGACGACTAGAAGCAGAGGCATACCGAACGGGCCCCACGTTGGAAGCGCCATTTTAATGTGGGGTTCTTTATGGAGGTCCTTCTACTAGTAATCGCCGCCCGATCGGTATGCGCTCCGCCCGTCACCCAGGGAGTGACATAACAGCAACGAGAAGACAGTGAATGGGTTTACTGTACCTCTCGGTTGCCCGTCGTCGAGAACCGGCAGCCCAGGCACGCCGACCCTTGTTGTCGCCCGTCGATCAGAGCTCACAGTCGGCGTCCGTGTCCAGGCCTGCGGATCGCCTTTCCCACGCCAGCGCTGCGTAGGCTGGCTGTCCCGGGCTATCAATGCCCGAGTCTCGCTGCGGAACCACCCCGGGATCGTCATAGCCCAGGTCATATGGCCCGGGCTCGCCGTTTCCACCGGTCTTGCTCCAGACCTCGCTGGTGAACCGCTCCGGGGTTCGCCATGGGCCAGGCCAGGCAGCCCGGCTCCGACGTTCCTTGTACCAGCTTCAGCCTCGCTCTGCTCGCACTGTCTCGCGCCAGCTCGTGACTTGCCCCGCCGACCGCCTGTCACGTGCCCTCTGCCTTGTCTTTCACCCTCGGCTCCCACACATTTTAGAAAATCAAAAATTTTATAAGATAGGCGGGTAAATATTTAGCTGGTTACCCAGTTTTATTTTAATAATATTCAATAAACGTCACTATACTTCTGAGCAACTATCTTCTCTGTTGATTTCAGCTATCGTCAGTGACAAGCTGGAGATTCTGGAGCACCTTTTGTTTTGCCTACTTTATATTGCCCAATATCTTTATACTTATTCTTGGCATAAGCAACAATTATAAATGTGCTCCCGAAGCACCATAGAAGTTGGCAATTTTGGAAGAGAAGAAGAGCACAAGAAGAAAAACCCTATTGTTCCAAACCGGTTTTTGGCCATATCTGAGACAATACGAATGTTAAGGTTTTTTATTGGCTTTTTGAAGCATTAAATTATGAAGAAAACGCATCATGAAAAGCACTTTGTGAAAGATATATTTTTAAGCTATTTTTCTAATAAGTGAGCCTTCATGAGGCGCATTTGTAGAAATTCGAAACAGGAGACAACATAAAAAAGGCATAACCTAAAACACGCCTTAAATTTAGACGTGTTGTGTACTACCCTTATTTTCATCCATCGTCTCCTGTTTTAAATATATTCAAGTGTTTCTCAGAAAGAACTGACCTATTGAAAAACAAGCTCAAAATATCTTATCGAGAGTTCTTTATGAAGAACAGTTTTTCGCAAAAAGATCTTAGAACTCATAAATATTCTTTTGGTGAACTAATTTATTGAAGAACGATGTGAAAATGACTTTTTAAATGTTCTTGATGAAGAACGGTTTCACAAAAAGTGCTTAAAAGAACTCTTGGATGGTTGTCTATAAATACCTGTTTTATCAAAAAATGGCTGAAAAGAACTTTAAAGGTTTTTCACAAATAACTTTCACATAAAAAAGAAGCTCAAAAGAACCGTTTATAGGTTTTTTTTACTAGATTCCTTTTAGGGGTGCTAAAAAGAACTTCTTTAGGGTGAAAAATATGGACAAGCCAAAGGACCCCTAAGAGATATTTTACGACCAGATTTGTTTTAGAGTGTAGTCGCACCAAGATCGCTATAGAGCATCTTTGTAATGAAAGCGTTCCTCGCCAATATAGTAAGCGTCTTTGGCGCTCTGGAGGCAATCCATTTATCGATCACGATTATCTTAACAGATCTCTTACAGTTGTATTGTTCTTCTTGCGTACTTAAAGGCAGGAAAATTACTTTTAATGCCGCCGAGCACCGGCACAGCATCTGGTGTTGGTTCGAAGATGTGCACTTCTTTCACTGGTGTGAGAATAAAAAAATCTCTGTATTTACGGAACATCTCTCTAAAGCTGCCCGTCACCAGCGATTTGAGAGTGACTTAGCAAGGAAGAAGAGGTCAAGGGAAAACTGCGCATTCCATGAACGAAAATGTTGACCATACGAGACCTTGGCACTACTCACCCAAGATTCAGTGACATTAGTGCCTCTCAACCCCAGCAAGACAAGCCTGGATCCGTAATTTATCCTCTTACAATACTCAACAGTGCTATTACCATACGACCCGTCGTTAAAACTTTAACTAATTTTAATAAAAAGCACAGGCATGCTGTAAAGGCGCTAAATCTAGAGACATGGCTTCTATTCTTTTTAGCTACTTGCTTTTTGTTGACGCTTTGGTCTACGATACTGTTGATCTGCCAGTAAAGGTTTAAAATAAGCGATTATAACAAAGATAAAAACAAAATGGGCAGTCCTGTGCGAATTCACAGTATACAATCGCAGCGATAACTGCGACACGTCACGGCAACCTTGGGCATCGGCGTCATGGTCGCGCACCGTTAGGTAGGGGCTCTCTTGACGGCGAAGTTTCTCGCTGATGCACTCGTTAGCGCATCCCCGACAGGCCTCAAGCGGCAAAACACGCCGGATCTCGATAGTAGCTCCGGCGATGAGAGCTCCGCATCCGTCTCTGCGGCGCCGCGTGCTATGCGCAAGTTCGTCTGCTTCTTCTGCAGTGGTTGTGGTGACGTCAGAAAGACGCCGAGCTCTGATTGGCTCTGACAGAAGGATAGTGGTAGCACCTCAAGGCAGCTCGCTTTGAGGCATGCCCACTATCCTTCTATCAGAGCCAATTAGAGCTCGGCGTTCTGGCGTCACCACAACTCCCGCAAAAAAAGCAGACGAACTTGCTCTCCGTATATAGCGTAGCGCTCGATGTCAAACGCTGCGGGACGCGCTGGCGGTGTCGCTGACGCGAGGTGATTGGCACCGCATAGATCCACTAGTGATGATATCTGGTGGGCAAAGGCGAAGGCACCTGTCTTGACGTGATACGATGTGACAATCGGCGTGATGCGACGATAGAAGGAAGGATGGAGGGATACGGCTGAACCTTTCGAATCGGGCGGCGGCTTCCGCCATCTAGCCGAAGCCCTGAACGTCAAGCAATTAACTCCTACTAAATTTAGAATTAATTAAGAATGATAAATAAGCGTTTTTCTGCCGCGACGTAAGAGCGCAAGACTCGAGTCTCATGCGCATTTCTTTATTGAATGCCGATGAAGCAGATTCTCAAAGCTTTGGCGTGGTGACTGGAAGGGAAATGTAACGGGTGGCAGCGAAGGGCTGCACCGAGTTGCGATGAAAACGACTCGCATGCAGACCGCTGCGCCCTCGCGGTGGTGATGCTTTTCATCGCAACACACGCGCTGCCCGCAGCGCGCGCGTTGAGAGGTGACACAACTTCTTCATATTTCGACTCAAGTTCCTGCAACTACATGAATTGCGCATGTTTCACCGGTTAAATGAGTCGTGCGCCTAAATTCCGCGATGAAAGTTCCGCGAAAACATTTTCGGGGACCGCTAGAGTTTTACAACCAGCACGCGAGCCAGTGGTCCAAAAACATTTTAAAGGATCCTACATTACGGAGCGTCTAAGGTTGCATTTGTAATACGAGCTGCGAAGAGGTAACAAACGGGTTGGTCGGCTGCGAGCGTATAAGCCTTTCCCGCCTGCTTTCCTCCTAGTCACGCGAAAACGCAGCGTATACGCTCTTGCGTTCAAATCTTCGCCGATGGCGTCCGCCGTTGGCGCCCTCTCCAAAATCTACGCTCTATCAAATTATTCATCGCGTCTCGCGCCCCTCTTTCTTATTGCACGCTTCCGATGCCCGTTATGCTCACCTTCTCTAGCCACCATAGCTGAGGCGTAGCTTTGTGGTAACGCGCCCGCTTCACGCGCAGTGGTCCCAAGATCACATCCCAAGAACAGCGGGGGTGACTGGCTGTCTTTTCCAAGCATTTGACGATATCGACGACGGAGGCCCTACTACTACCACTGCAACGACAACGGACGTCCGTTTTGGTGGTGGGAAGGTCTCATAACCGCTATCGCTGTAAAATATTACATAGCATGCAATAAATTGATACTTCAAGACGTCTGATACGACTTTATTTAACACGTTACACAAAAGGAGGGTACGATGAGGTTGGAGCGCGAACGAGCAGAAGAAACGAAATCCATCGAAGGCGACGACCGCGGTCACCGACAGAAGCGTGTGGTGCGAAGAGACAGCTAGGAACAGATCATAATGCGGACCCATTAGGCTAAGAGCAGGCAGACAGAAGCAAGCATAATTAGAGGCAAAAAGAGCTTCGCAAATCTAATAATGCTCCCGACCTGGGTGACCACCCCAAAAAAGGCGGCGGCGACACCGTGCTATTCGGCAGTGTCTTCTTCATCATGGTTTTCTTTGTCACTTTCGTGCCCTGAAAGTAAATGGCTATACATAAAAAAAGTGAGCAATAAATAAAAGTGACATCAAACCACAAACACATATTTAGGGGACGTGCTGACACCCCTACTGACGCTTTTGCTCGCGTAAAGACTTCCGGTTGGCAAACACTGGTGTTTTTTTCTACTTTGTGGGGCCAGACAAAGAAAACAGAAATAACGAAATAGATCAAAGTAAGATTTATGGATGAACGCGTGACGTTTCGGGAAGGAACCAAAACAATCTACATCGTCAGTCCTCTTGTTCCGGGCGGTCAACTACTGAGTCTGGATTTCGCTACTTCCTTCACGTTGCCTTCATCCAGGCCGCTGATGAAATATCGGCGCGGGATGCTGGCGAGAACCAACCGCGAACCTAACCACGTGGACCGGAATGCCATTAACGCTCCATCCCGTAATGAGGACGAGCCGTCACTAGGAAACGCAACAGCGTCACACGGGCGCTGAAAGACGGTAGAAAACTGGACGAGATGAACGTACAGGCCGCGCTAATATACGGCGTGGCCAATACAGCAACAGTCCTCTAATCGAAACTATGATAAACGGATGGAGACGCGATGACCAATGGGCCAGAGGCACCCTGCGGCGATGATTGCTTCTCGGGCATGAGAACCGCCGGAGGCAAAAGAATCAATGAACGAGGAGGGAGTCTGCTGATAGCATGAGCTATACAAGTGGGATTCCCTGGAGCGAATTGTAGAAGGTACACTGCTGGACACAGTTAGCGTGAACTTGACTGGGCACTTTGTCGCATTTTACTTTAAGAGGGTACTGGCGGGCATGAAAATTTACCACTTCGGTTAGGTTGAGCTTACCACTTTCGAGCTCTAAGTAGTTTTTAGGACATTCCTTCTGTACGGAGGACCAAAAACTGAAAAGATCGTCCACGGCCCATTCGCGCTAACATGTGTCGAGGGCTGTATACGTAGGGGTGGCCTTTTGTAGATTGTTCGTAAGGGCTTTGCGCTGCTAGCAGGAGATAGTGGCATCTCTGGCTGTCAGGTTTAGCATGAGTACCACGCAGGCTCGTGGACCCGCAAATATCACAGCGACAGTACTTTTTTTTGCCAATTTAGAGGTAGTAGCAGTTACTAGGTCTCGTGAGAGTTAGTGCCAGTTACTAGCTAAAAGTAGTGAAAGGTACTAAGTTCTATTGACGACGGTAGTGACCGTTACTAACATCTTGAGTTAGTAACGTTACTAGCTTGACCGTTACTTGCTACAGTTACTAAAACCTAGCGAATGCTGTAAGAAGCAGTTTCAAAGTTTTAGTTAGTAAAGTACTACGACCTTTTTTTCTAAGAGTGTACGATCTACAAAAACTCTCTAAACCTCGAACCATTTTTTACAAAGTTTCGGCAAGTATTTGTGGGGTCTTGCAACCAAATACACTCCGCGATTCACACATGCCACTTCATGAACAGGACCCCCTTGAAAACAAAACAATTTTTGTGGCTTCCCGGAAACTAAGTAAAGAATTGGTTCAGGCATGGCGCCACAATGCGAATTTAAAACGATCCCTGAAGCAGAGAGAGTGTTGACCACCTGTTTTTCCGCTCCTGCCAACCAAAAGCTGTGACGCGAGAAGGTTCACACGTTTCGCACTTAAGCCTCTTTCTTCACAAGAAGTAGGGTCAGCCGCGAATACCCAACGAGGAGAAAAAGAGTATCAGTGGAAACGCACCATCTACTCTCTTGTAAGGTGCGTAAAGTTACGAGTCTTCTAGAAGAGTCGTGTGGTGCTGTCTGATAAATAAGTTTGAGCTCTCAAGGAGTCACTTACAAGTAAGAAGTACATTTGTCTGGCTTGGTAATAAAAACATCCAGTGCTTACAAATATTAAAGTTGAAACAAGCTATAGCACACTTGCTCGCACTACTTTTTACATCACCTTAGCGTAGCTAAACTAAACACCACACAGAAACGTATCGCTTGAAATGGAATAAGTGCGCTTAGCTTTGCACGTTTGTTTCCGTGCACATAACGACCTGCTACACGAGCTCGGTGTGAGAGGATAAAACGAAAAAGAAACATAAGTAATAAACAGCACTTGTGCATTTGTCGCCCGTGGTCGCTAAATGAAACAATTGGGTAGGAGCATTTCTGATGACACTCTTTATATCTGTCGAATGCAGCAGCGTATGTGAGTTCTGAAGGTTATGTTTCTATAACTGATGTCCAAGACCAAGATCAAACCTAAAATCATGAATCTTTCTCCTACGAGAACAAAAGCTCAAATACTGAAGAACAAAGCAAGCGAGCTGGCGTGAAGCCAAATATTTGTTCACAAAACCAAAACCACTGTTTGTCATTGTGTAAACTTGTTCCCAAACATTTCAACTTGAGAAACCAACGAGCATCACTCAACAGTGAGACAGCGCCTAAACGAAACAAACGGATCACAGACGTTTCCGGAATTAGCTACACACCCGAAGCGTTGACTTTTTCCTATAACTGCATTTTAATTCCATTCAATCCAAACTTATAAAAAAATTCAAAATCAGAATTAAAAAACGCAGAAAACATTGATGTGGTGCTCGTTCCTCTGTGTCAACAACACGCGAACCCGACAAACAACACGCCATGTCTTGTTTGCTGTTGTGCACACGAAACGCGTGCACGCCAGACGCATGTGTCAACGCTCGTGTGCGTAGATGCGTGCGAACCAAACTGCAGCGTGTTCTTACATCCATCAAGCCTCGAGTAAAATACATTTTCTGCCTCAATTTCTTCGTTTTAACTATATGCGCTTGGCCTAAAACGACTTTCTAATGGCAATTTGCCCAGCAGTGTTTTGGTCACAAGTAAACGGCGATCCTTCGTTGTCCGGAAACTATCGTGCACGTAGTCGTTCAAACACGAGCCGATACTCACAAAAAGGCTATACCCTTATATTCCCAAAACGAAGCAAAAATATATGGAAGGTAAACAAACCATAAACAGACAGCCTATAAGAGGGCTAATATGCCCTCTAGGAGCGGGTAAGTAGTGTTGTTCGAGGAACATTAGTACCGCACAAATTGTCCGGAGCCAATGAGTGGCGGTCACGTGGGGCGTGGGCCATGCAGACGGTGTGCAGTCTGTCCATGTTGACCGCGTGGGTGTGGCTCATTGTGGGTAGTGTGGCATAATGCTCGGTCGACACGGAAGCCACCCCCTCTCCTAGCCTCATGCGTCTACAGTGCTTTGGTATTGAAACGATGTCTGGCTATATCAGACTTGGACGTAGTTCAACTACTCTACTCAAACTACTGTAGTTTAACTACTTTTCCGAGTAACTTGGTAACTTTCAATTACAACTTGATTTGGGTAATTAGTAGTTTAATTTAACTACTTTTTTCAAGTAACTTCTACTCAAATTACTAACTACTTTCGAAATCTAGTGCTAATTTTGCTCATCACGAAAGTTTGAGCGCAGAAATGAATAAGACGCCGGCAGATGAAGTGGCACTCCCGAACAAGGGGCCCACTTCACATTCCGTTCCCACGCACTTACACTCGGCAGCCGTAGAAACTGCATCACAGGCGTCCTTGGGCCAAGGTGGCGACGAGCAGCTAAAGAATAACACCGGCGCGCACGAACGCAGGAAGACATGCTTAACAAGCCTTGGTCGGGTATTGACCTAATCCGGTAATGCACGCAGGCGCCGCGCCTCCGGCTGCAACCGTGAAAGACGGGGACACTCCGAGGGTTGTTGTTGTTTTCATGTTGCCTGCCTTTAGTGAGTTCTGCCTCAAGCGGTTTGGGGGTTCCACGAGAGGTACCACTGGAATGACCTCGCAGCTGGGCGCGTGTTCCCATGGTCGCCTCGTCGTCAGCGCATACGCCTTTGCAAAGCCGGACGTCCCCGCGCACAAACCCTGGCACGGATAATCCGTTCATGGGAGCACGTTCCCGCTTCCAGCTGCAACGGTACGAGCGACGATGCTTGTTCACGTAATCCTTCGCGTCCTTAATTCCGACCTTCTATGCCAGGGTGACCTCCTCTTTGTTAAAAACGATTTACTTGTCAGGCGTGTCAAG
Source organism: Ixodes ricinus (assembly GCA_037355805.1). NCBI lineage: Eukaryota > Metazoa > Arthropoda > Arachnida > Ixodida > Ixodidae > Ixodes > Ixodes ricinus. The sequence continues at coordinate 11,747 of JAZHYW010022593.1, forward strand.
CGCGTCAGAATACCGTAGTCGCCGGCGAGGATTGCGAGTTACTCATGGGAGATCCGTTTGTTGGACCCGGCGTCAGCGGCGAAGTATACTTTGGTTCATCTTCTGTTAAACCAAAACAATTCTTTTTTTTTCAGTAGCGTAGCACTAGCACTGCAACGAGACGCGCAGTCGTCCGTCGTGACGCGAGACTTGAACCGACGGTCGGGTGCACTCGCTCAGCTCTCAGAACGTCGTCGGAATAAAGATGGGCCAGTCATAACAATCTCAACTTGCCAAAGAAAAAAGAAAACAGGAGGAGAGTTTGTTATAAAAGACCCTCTACCCGAGGCAAACCTCACATGTTGCGTCATGGACACCTAAGATGCCGACACTCTCAAATTCAACGCTGCCATTCCATCCAGCGCGTCGGTGGAACGTCTGTTTAGCTTGGCTGGGGACGTCTTTAGAAGGAAAAGGGGAAAACTTTCTTATCAAGAACTTTGAAAGTCAATTGCTTCTGCGAGCGAATAAATTATTTTGGTGAAAACGCAAGCCATAAAATGACTGCATTTATTTTAGGCTCGCAGGGTTTTTCATGGATCAAAACTGCTGTTCATTTTGCTACTACAAAAATATAAAAAAGTAACTTCGAAAGTAACTTCAAAGTAACTCGCTACTTTTTACAGTAGTTAGTAATTTACTCAATTACTATTAATAATGCGTAATTTCTACTCTACTCCAATTACTTTTGGCGTGGATACTCAGTAACTTAACTTAACTACCTTTTTTGAGTAATTTGTACATGTCTGGGCTATATGATGTATGGGATGGTCATCTTTTGTGCACGCGGCACTTTTCACGCTGTGAATCGTCTCTGGAATAATTAGGATCTCTTGTTTTCTTCTCAAACAAAGACGCGCCGTCCTCACTTCTTTCGTGCTGGATCTGTATTCTAGTTCCGTGAATTGCCCTGAATCAGCCTTGTGAAGACTAATTTCCTGCAGATGACAGCTTTCTCCCTGTAGTTACGCCAGTGTATACAAAACTAAATATCACTCGTATTTGCATAACTCAACAAGTAAGTTTGGTGATCAGCTCAGGTGTAGTGCATACATCGCGAATCACATTTGCTTAAAACAATTTTTTTAGGCATGCTCTTCCTGTTTCCTACAAAGGTGCACCATAATTCTAACGAATGTTTCTGTTGGCTGAATAAAATTCAAGTTGTAACGAGACGTTTAAGCGAGAAACTAGCCGAAAGCCCAAAATGTCAATAGGTGATTGATGTCATCTGTTGCTGCCCTTGTGCTCTTGCAGTTTTGTTTGATAATTAACCTCAGGTGATTGCGGGTTATTACGCAAGCCTGTGTGCTTGTGATATATGTTAGGTAGTGTACCTTGGCTATTAAATGTAAGCACATGCGTAAGTATGACAAAAGAGTCTATTTTTATTAAGCAATGGTGGGTTGTAAGACTCCTTTGTAGCGTGCCTGAGGGTCCTTTTAACCGACACCAAGATAAAGAGCGAAGGAATACCAGTTTCTAAAACTCAAGACGGGACTACGAAGACGGGACATACACAAGACAAAGAGGGGTTGCGAAAAGGGGGCACAAACACAACAAAACAGAAACACAAGACAAAGAGGGGACAAACACACGATATGTCTTCCTGGATAATATGCATTCTGGTATTAAAAGGATGATCATAGTAACCAAGTTGGAGCTACTTTTGCTTCAGTTGGTTTTATTGGGCGTCGTGCTCTTTGTCATATCTAGGCCGAACAACAACGTGTGTGATATCGATTTGACTTTCCAATACTTCAACCAGACAACTCTGGCAGATTTGTCACTGGAAACAAATTTAAGCCTTGTCAGACCTCTGCTACTGCATTGTCGATGCACAAGGTTGGCGTCTTCGTTGCACGTGAAGCAAACACGTTTCATGTGTGCTTAGACAGCGGGAACTTTGTCTTCCTTCCCCTTGTTCCTTCCAAATTTCTTCCCCCTTGTAGTATGCGTAGTACACGAAATAAGCGCAATGGACGAACACAGGAAGAATGAGTAGACAGGACAGGGCGCCTATTTTGTGTACTATATTTAACCAACTAGGCCCTCAAATAGCTTTTTTGTAGTCTGCATTTGCTGCTTTGTTATTTCAATAAAATATTGACAAACCAATGCGAGTTTTGTGACGTTTGCTTTATGTTCAGGGATGAGGTCCACGCCACTGCCTTTTGACCTGTTATGAGCACGGAGTCAAATGAATGGGCCTGAACGGATGCTTCTTTGGCAACTGAACGGCACGTCGGTAATCGCATGCGATATATTACAAGTAACTGCAATGTAGCTTAGTTGTACTTTTTAGTAACAGCAACTGTAATGCGTTACATTCGTAAGTGCGTAACTAACTAAACAACACTATATTTCCAGCCGCGTAACTGTAACTGCAGCCGTAACCTAAATAATATTAATTAGTAACTTTTACAGCTCTGTACGAGGTTAGTGAACTGGAAAGAATCTATAGGTGAATAACAAACAGTATAACAAATAGCAAATAAGTCTACAAGAAGAAGCAAAATTAAGTAATTAAAAAAAAAAAGAAACTGCCAGTTACCTTAACCTTTGAAGACCTATATTACATGAAATGCAGTTTTTAGGAGATTGTTTTCATTATTTGCAAGACATTAAACATTCGTTACAGTAGTGAAGAACCTATATTTTATAAATTTTGACGACACTGAATTAGTATGTCACTTGACCAGGGAGGGGGACAGGGAACAATGACAAGTGGGGAGGGAAGGGAGAGGAGGAGGTTGTAAAAGGGGGAAGGAATGGGAAAGGGAAGGGGATGTGAGAGATGAAGAAGGAAGAAGGATGGGGAGGAGAGGAAGTGAAGGAAGGGAGATTGCAATGGGAACAGGGCGCTGAAGGAGGGGGAGGAGAGGGATTGGGAGAGGGGAAGAGGGGAAGGGAGGAGAGAGTAATGGAGAAAGAGAATTGGCGTGACAAATTATACATCCCCGCTAGATTTAGTGGGGAAAATGAATCTGTGTTTCACTGCATGACCAAGGAGGGGGAAGAGGAGGGAGGGAAGGCTCAGTAGGAGAACGGGGGAGGGATGGGAAAATGGTGAAGGGGAAGGAAATGGTAAGGACTTGGAGGTAGTAAGAAGGAGGAGTGGGATGGGGAGGTTACCCAAGAGCAACATCAGCTATGATTATCTAGGAGGTGTTGCTAGGAGACGTATAATTAAACAGCACAAACGAACAAAGGACAAGTAGAAGACGGGACACCGACACAGCGCTGTGCCCTTCTTCTACACCTTGTCTTTGTTTGCGCTGTTTTAATTGTATGTTTACAATGCACCACCGATTAGCCCATCTCCAAACATTGTTGCTAGGAATGGGGAGGGATGAGAGAGAGAGGTAGGTGGATGGAAGGAGAGATGGGGTGAGGACATTGGTGTGTCACGTGAAGGTATATTTTTCGCTACATTTAGCACTGAAATTGAATTGTCGTTTAAGTCACATGACATAAGCTGAGGTGCCGTTGATATGCCCCGCTAGATATAGAGCGGAAATTGATTGGTGTGTAGTTCAAGTAACGTCAATTTTTCTACCATATTCAGCGGGGATACTGAAAAATGTGCTTAGGTCACGTGACGTCGATTTTCCCACTAAATTTAGCGACGAAACAGACGTGACGTGACCTATACACCAATTTAGTTTCCCCGCTAAAGTTAGCGGGGAAACTGAATCGATGTTTAAATCACAAGACGCGAATTTTTCTGTTAAATTTAACGGGAAACCTGAATTAACTTATGGGCTACGTGCCGTCAATTCCTCCGAAGTGATACGAAACGTGACGTCACGTGACAACACTTTTCTCGCTAAATTTAGCGGACAATTCACAGACGGACGGCGGACGAAATTTAGGGATTGGGAGTTTCTTTAAAAAGCATTTCATGCTTTAAACAAACTTTAAAAGAAACTGAGGGAGATCGGTCCCAGAGTGGGCTAACGCGTCTCAGCTCGGAGGGTGGAGCGGAAGCTTGCGCTGCAGAATCTTGGAGCTCTATCTTCTTCCCTGCCCGTTTCGATCTGGATGAGTTTTGTACCGTCACGAGTTCGTACGATCACTACTGAGGGCCGGTTGCACCAACGCCGCTTAGCGAAAAGCGGAGCTTAGCCGGGAACCTAAGCTAAGTTTCGGTTTCGTTCGGTTGCACCAAAATCGCTTATCGCTAAACCTAGCACTAAACTACGCTTATCTTGAGCGCTCAACATTGGGCGCTTTGCTTTTGCTTGTTTCTTAATCCTGGATTATAAACATGGCGGCTGGTTTGTGGCGGTCGACGCGGTGGACGAAATTGGTTGTACAAAGTGTTTTAGGCCACAACAGCGTGAGAGTCTCGACAGAATGGCCTTCGATTGTGACAAGGATGCAAAATATTGTCTCGTGAAGTGTTTATCGACCCCTGTTTTCAAGTTGGCTCTCCACTCTCAGTGCGTGTTAGCCCTAACCGAGATACGCACGGAGCTGTGGGGCTCACGTCTGTCTTCCCGTTGGTTTTTCTGTCAACGAGCTTGTTCGTATGTACTTACTGATTTTCGCATAACTGTAACGTATTGCTATTTAACACCTTGTTAATTTCTGCTTGCAAAGCATATCCTTTAATCCGATCGGTGCGTTGAATAGTAGCCGTACATGATCTCGGCCATCAGCTGATTGTCGACACTTCTGCCGTTTGCATCAGATTGCGGTGCATTTAAATAATAAAACTGCGAAAATTCAATTTCTTTAGTTTTTGTTTGAGACAACCTTCAGTGAATTTTCCTTGTCTCGCGAGTAGAATCTTCACTTCAGAAAACTGCGTTCTATAACCGCAACTTTTCTGGTGATCGTGCTTTTTAGAAATGTTTTGCTTTATATCTTTCATTCGTGGCGACGACAAATCGTAACGACTACAATGCGAGATTCGTTCAGCGCTGTATTGGGGCAGGCTGGGGCAGGTGATGCGAAGAGACGACCGTTCTCGTCGGCACGATGTGATGTACTAGTGGGAGTTTTCGTACTTCGAAGTCTGCCGCCGTCTATTTGTATGAACTCAAGATCTGCCTATTATCACTCGCGAACAAGCTTCTGGTTCTCTATCAGCAGGAATAAAAAAAATGGTTCTGGGCGACCTTTGCGTGTTCAATAATTGACAGTTTGTATGATCATCAAGGGATCTACCAGTAGTATCGCTTTGATGTATTGATAGTTATACCTTCTTTCTTTGTCACTAAAGCAAAATATACGTAGTTCCATTACCAAAGGGTTTGACACAATCAGTTCAACGACGGTACAGTGCAGTTCTGTCACCTTGCTGATAGCAACGAGTACGGTCGATGCAAGCTCTCGACGACTTCTATTCGACGATTTCCGGGCATTTTCGCAGCTGCCGTGGCGAGTTCGTCACTGTTTTGAACTTCATCGGTCTCAGGCATGACTTGATTTCAGTAGTCATCTTACCTGCCTACTTATTCTCGATGATGTTTTGTCTTCAGCGATGTAGCGAGTAGAGAGTCCTTCTCGCGTTCGGTGAGATTTGGGGCCCCCGATGGCTCCGTTATCTCAAAATGTGAGCACGAAAACTACTGTCACTGTCAAAATATTCTGTTATCAACCGATATTAAACACACAATCACAGATGTAAAGAGCATTCGTGTTTATTTAAAGCTTTGACTCCTGTTTTTGAAAGTTAAGCGAAAAAATGATTGAATTTGGAGACCTTTAATTCGTTACTCACCGAAGAAATACAGCGAAAAGCAGACGCCAACAACGGCTACTACGGCAGTTTTTTTGTTTTATTTTTTACATCACGTGATTTCTTTCCGCCAATCGTATTCATTCCTCTGAGCGTTCCCTAGTTCGCTCTGTTTGTCCCTACATTCCCTACGCAAATCCAGCGTTTAGCTAGGGGCGCGTCTGTAAAGCCGGGTTAACGTTGGTGCAACCGGAATTTAAACCCGTGCTTATCCGAGCTCGGCTTAGGGCGCTAAGCCGACTTAGGAAAGAGCCGCTTTGGGTTAAGGTAAGCGACGTTGGTGCAACCGGCCCTAAGTGGTGCACGTTAAAGACCCCGCTTAACGGTTCTGCTGTGTGGCTAAGCTTCTCATCTACAGCTGAGAGACAGGTAGTCTGTTGAGGTGTACCAACCTCAGGGCTGTGTAATCTACAAGCAATTATCTACAAGCACTTATTATTGTCAATCTACGAGCAAGCAACAACATAAACAAGTTGCCATACTGAGAGAACCGAGAGCACTGTCGATTCCGATAGGGGATCCCGGGTCCATACCGTAATACATGTGCGGGCCCGGACTCCAAACCCTACCGCAACAATAGCAAAAAAAATCAGCAGAACCCATCCTTCGGGAATGATTATCTACGTTAATGCGAATAGCATCACGATGCGGATTATGCGCGTTCGTCAGGTGGCCGGCACACCCCAGATACGCCAGCCCACTCTTGAGGCGATTCTAAATTTGTTGACACTTTCACAGCCCTGCGCACGATCTCCGCAGCCCAGACGTGCGTTTAGGCCAACTTAGACGAGCAAAGCCGCGCCATGCGCACGCGCCGCTACATCACTCTCTCCCGAGCGCGGGAGAGGGTGAGCTAGGGGCCGTGCTTAAGCCTACGAGGCGGAATGAGCCCTCGTGCATGGAAGCGCGAGCGTAAAGATATAAACAGGTGTTTAGAGTGCGTTGAATGACTGCCTTCATAGCTCTGTGGTTAGCGCGTCTGCCTGACCGGTCGAAGGGTCAACGGTCTCGAATCCCGCCGGCGCCGGTCTTTTTTATTTGTATATCGACCCGCGGCTGTAAGAGGTTAGATAGCCAGATAGATATATAGATAGATAGATAGATAGATAGATACATAGACGAAAAGTGCGTGAAGTATCCAAAGAATGCTATTCGCATT